>JAPFFP010044894.1:0-12043 GCA_026153255.1 Solanum medicagineum | reverse complement strand
ATATACAAAGACGATTTAGTGCTTCGTCACTAAAAAGGTTATATTAGCAACAAAATGAAAACTTTTCCCTAAATGCATAAATATTTGTGACAAATATATTTGTCATAAAAAGTGTACTTTTTGTAGTTGATAGCATGTGTTTTGTCACTATAAAAGTTATTTCCGCCACAAAATTATATCGTCACTAATTATTTAGTTCAATCAGTGACAATATCAATTGTCTCTAAAGTTATATGTATTTCGTAGTTGAACAAATATATTTTCGTCACTAATCATTCACTTTTATATACAAAAAATTATTTCGCCCTTGAATATATAAATTAGGGACAAATGTATTTTCATCACTAATCTTTAACTTTTATATACAAAAAATTATTTCTTCCTTAAATATATAAATTAGCGACCAATGTATTTTCGTCACTAATCGTTAACCTTTATATACAAAAAAATTATTTCGTCCTTAAATATATAAATTAGAAACAAATGTATTTTCATCACTAATCGTTAACTTTTATATAAAAAAAATTATTTCATCCTTAAATATATAACTTAGGGACAAATACATTTTCGTCACTAATCGTTAACATTTATATACAAAAAATTATTTCGTCCTCAAAAATATAATTAAGTACAAATATATTTTCATCACTAATCGTTAACTTTTATGTACAAAAAATTATTTCGTCCTTAAATACATAAATTAGAGACAAATTTATTAATATAAAAAGGTTGATAATTTGGTGGTTAAAACTGATAAAAAAATATCATCACTAATTACAAAATTGATGACATTTAATTCTTTCATATTGATATTATTTATTAAATCAGAGTTGCATAAATCAAAAATTAAATAACAAAACATACTAGATAATAATAAAATTCATCCATAATCATACAATTAAAACAACTAAAATTATGCTAAGATAATATCTCATCACAAACACTTCAAATAAAAGCAAAGCATGTCCAATAACAAGAAAATCTAACTGAAATATACTGAATATTACTCCTAAACTAAGATAGACAAGTAAAAGTTTCTTCTAAAGTGGTGAAGGAGACCTGTCAAGAAGAACTTCCTGTTAGATATTTAGGTGGTGTCCCACAGTCAATACAAGAGCAAATTATTGAAAATGTTTTCATTGAAATAAAGGAAAAAAAAATAAAGTAGCAGATTATTGATATGATAGGTTTCTAGCTAAAGAATGGGGGCATATAGTGAAGTTGCTTCAAGAATATAGTCCAAGATTACATTACTACACTGTTACATGGAAAAACCGCATAAAGGTGTTATAAAATGTAATACGAATGGTGTCAGTAAGGGGAATCCTGGGGAAAGTGCCTATACTTTTTGTATGAGAGATGACAAATTAAAGAATATTTAGTTTATGCTGAGGCAGATCAATATAGTGAGAAAAGTAATTTGGGGGCTAAAGTTCTGGCTGTTCTGAAAACTGTCTTGAAAGCTGTCTTGTATTGCTACCAGAACAATTTTAGTGGAGTAATTATAGAAACAGACTTTTTGGGGGTGAGCAAAATGATTAAAAGGGAGTGGAAGGTGTCATGGCAGCAGATAGAGGAAGTGCAACAAATACAAGATAAAATGCAACAATTAAATACACAAATACAACATGTACTTCGGGAGGGGAACCAACTAGCAGACAAATTAGCAAATGAAGCATGTGATCAATAGAGGAAAATCATAGCAGATTTAGAAAGGCAAATATCAATAGCATGCAAAGGAATATTGAGAACAAATAGAATACAGATTCCTATGCTAAGGATAAGAGCAAGAAAAATAATTGCAGGGGAGCCAACAACATCATACAGCAACAACTGGCAGGGACTAGGTTATGTACAAGCTTGATAAATGGTCATCATAGTTAAATACAAATCTATTTTATCTACCCTATTAAACTATTGCAGCTTACAAAAAATAGCTGCCAGTAAAATCAGATGCCAAGACAAGATTCAGCTTGATAGAGCAGGTGTTGCATATGAAGCCAAAGAAGATATTGAGCATCCTGTTATCTCCAATTCTTCATTTACACCGAACAAGGATCAAACCCAGAAATGAGATAGATAGAAAAGGAAATGAAGGGCGATACATAAGGAAGATTCATAGAATAATGAACGAAGGCTGGCAGCAGAGACAAAATTAAAGGAAGTCATTGGGCACATCCACTTGGAGTCATTCGGTAGAAGGAACAAAAGGTTATGGATGAAAAATGGAAAAGGGGAAGAAAGCATAAAAGAACACATACCTCTGAGAGTTGAAGGAATTCGGGAATTGGTTAGAGATAGGAGGATCACATAGATTATCCACAGTTTCAAGTAGGTAGAGCTGTGATTTCAGGAAGCTTCCGACGGAGACATATGGAGAGGAATGCAGCAAATTTTTTGGAGCTTCACATTTTAGGAAATCCTCCGATAGGGGTTGAGTTTTATGGATTCTATCCAGCTGATGGAATGGACTGGGTATTAGACAGCTTTTTTGTTCTGCTTTTTGGGCCATTGTGGCCTTCTTTTGTACAGTCTTTATCATTTTAAAATAAAAGGAGCGGCTCACTCTACCAAAATTTATTTTTTAAATAAATATATGATAGGTTTCTCAAAAGAAGAACTTCCTGTTAGATATTTAGGGGTGCCCCTAAGCACTAAAAGGCTAACGTTGGTCCAATGCCAGCCCTTAATTGAGAAAATGATTGGTAGAGTCACTTGTTAGACTTCAAAATCTCTCTCCTATACTGGGAGAGTGCAATTGTTAAAGAGTGTCCTGTTCTCTATCCAAGTTTACTGGTCTCAAATTGTCTTACTCCCAAAGAAGTTGATTCAAGCTATTGAAAGGATCTGTAGAACCTATCTATGGAAAAGTGGACTGGAGGTATCAAAAAAATGTTTGTTGGCATGGGAAAAGCTTTGTATGCCTATGACTACTGGTGGAGTTAATCTATTTAACATATCTGCTTGGAATAAAGATGCACTGTGCTAACTCTTGTGGAATCTAGAGTCACAAGAAAGACAAGTTGTGGGTTAAATGGGTTCATAATATTCTATACAAAAGGTGGCACAATGGAAGAGGTCAATATAGAACAAGCATCTCGGCTTGTTCAAAATATATTCAAGGCCCAAGGCTATATGGCTACTGCTGGATATACCAATGTAATGACTAATACTACGAAAAACACCAATAAGCAACGCAATACTCCACTACCTACTAGTATCATGATGTGATCACAATAACTAATAAGAAGCAATTTAATGGCTAAAAAAAAGAATAGAAACAATAACAAAAAAGTGTAGTAGCTGAAAACTAGTAAATAAATGATGATAAATATCAAAAACTAAAATTATGAAAATATGACTAGTATTACAACAAACACTAAACAAGCAACGCAACACTCTGTGTGCTACTGATTTGCTTATTATTTCTTCTGTATCGTTGTAAGGAAGCACATTCAATGAGTTTTTTTCATTTCAATCTATATTTGTCTTCTATGTAATAATAGTATTGTTACACAAATACATGTATGAAAGGGGCATTAATTAAGAGGTGGAGCTTTGCTCAAACCCAGTATGTGTGTTAAAAAAATTCTAATCACAAACTCAGTGAGCAAAAAGAATGGTGGTTCAGGGATCACTTGCTTGAGGATTTAAACTTATCCAATAGCTATCAATGCTTGAATTGTGGCATCCCCAGGCCAGTGTTCTTTATTTAGCTCAGATAGTGTTTGTTTATATAAATATTTTTTATAGTCAAGTCTCACAAAAATGAAATTAAAAAGGTAGATATACATTTTATGCTTATTTTCAGGAAAACAATAATTTCATGGATTAAACGGACAATGAACTGATTTGCATGGAGTTTGTAAGGGTGCTGCTCATGAGGAAGCCCCGCATGCCAAAGAAGCCTTGGAAACATTACTGCAAGGATATGACGAGCTTGTGAAAGCTAAACGGATCAAACATTTCATAAGTGTGTGAGCACTCGAGGAAGAATTGATCGAATTTCACAATCTACAAGGCTAGATTTTTGCTTTGAACGGCTGATCATACACACAAGCATCATGTACTGGACATTAAAATTTAAGACACCAAAGTTGGGAGCAGTGGGTACTGGACAATAAAAGCTAGAACAACAATTGCTTGAATTTTGATGAGAACAAACTGGAAACGTGAAGGCAACTGGAAATTGGAAGTTACATGTGTTTGTAGCCACTTGAAGGTAGATTGCTTGAAGTTCTTGGACTGAAATCAGCACATATGCAGCTGGAAATTGGCATAGTAGCATGTACTAAGTGCAAAATCTTGAAGCAACCAAGTGTTGAAACAAAGTGCACACCACGAAGCCTTTCATGCCTCGTGGCGCACTTCACGTGAGGCTGCTTCCGTGAAGGGGCCATCATGAAGGGATCTGCGCTAAGGCAGACACATTTTGCCACCAAGTGACACACCACGAACCCCTCTACGGCCATTGCTGCACACCACGAGGCATGAGGGAGTTCCTGAAGTGATTAGGCATTGTGGCCAATGTCCAAACGTGAAGGCAACCACCACGGGGCCATTCACGACCCGTGGTGAATTGTATGGCTCGTGACGGAGGTCGTCCAGTGTCCAGGAAATGCAACAGCTCAACGCAAAGCACCACGAGTCCATTCAAGGTCCGTGGTGTAGTTCACGCTCATTAAAGAGCTCCGTGAAGTGGCTAAATGTCCAGATTTGTTCAAGTTTTCCTAGTCCAACTAGGATTTGTTTTTCTTATTGTTTTAGGCTTGGTTTTATTTATTATAAATAGGAATTTTTAGAGACATTAATCTTCAAGTTTTTGAGGACTGAAAATCACGATCAAAACATATAACTTTCTAGAGATATGCATATACTCAACTTAATTAGATTAATGACAAACACAAACATGATTCTATCTATACCAGTTAGCTCAACGATTGCAGGTAACATGGTGTTGACGGGGAAAAATTGGTCTATAGGTTAACTGACTTAAGACGGTTACTTTTGACAAGTTAGCTAATATCAATTAGTGACTAGAAAAAATATAGAGAGCTGATTTGACATGTTAGCCAACAAGCATAGATGACATCAGCACTAGAAAATTAATAAGATGCATAGGATGATCTTCTAGTCATGAGTGAAAAGACTGAGAGAACAACAAAGGTAAAACACAAAAGGGATGGAAGATCCAGTGCTGTTGAAACAGTTGCCAGAAATTGATATGAATAGTAAAATAATTTTAATAAAAGGAAAACAAAGATTGCAGGGCGAAGATGTGAGGCTGCTTTCCAGTGGGCAAACGTTATTTAGGTTCCTTATAAACGAACAGAGAAAAACTTTTGTTGAATTAGTGATTGATAACAAACAAGAGGATCTTCCGGTAGGAATTTGAGTTGATGGAATTGAGAAAGGTGCACCCGATTACTGTCAGGTTCCCTCCAATTTCTACTAAGCTACTGGCAATGCTTCCCTCTATAAGGTAGTATAGTATTTATAGCACTTTCTACACTTTGTCCAGTAAGACAGAAAGCAGATGAAGTGTCAAGTATTGAGCATGCTCAATATTAATAATTTTTATAAAGTATTAACTTGTATATTATGATATAAATTAATTGATTAGACTACAACTTGTTAAAAATGGAGTTTGAGTTGGCAAAATAAAAATAGGAATATACCACAAGTTGCCATTCTAATAGAGCTCAATCTCCGCTGCATTATTTATATCGTTCAAGCAAAGTTTTTACCCTTTTTTTTTTTTTTGCTGCCACTTTTGCTTTACCCTGAAATTGAGCGCAAAAGATCCTGAAAGCAAGAAATGTTCTATAGGAATCAAACAGATATATTTATGCAACCGAACAATTAATCGAACTGAAAAAGGGACTGATTCACCTAGTAATATGGAGAGAATCTGTGTTTTTCATGTCACGAGCAGAAACAAGGTCTCCAATATCCCAAAGAACGAGAATATTTCTTCTACTAGCTAGTCCATCTTTTTGTTTTCCTCCAATTTCTGCTACAGATGTGGAATTCTCATGAGACAAAGCAAACTGGGGCAGTAAGACGCAACATATAATTAGGGATTTATATTAGCAATTAAGCCTCAACCCCAAATTAGTTTATGGTGGGTATGAAACTAATACTACACTACCATCCAAATAACAACTTTTGATGAATCAACAAGTTAACAGTCCAATACTAAAACTATTGAAACAATTACACAAATATAATGATACAGTTGAAACTCAATCGAAAGAAAAAGATACAATACTCTTCTATCGTTATCGTCCCTCGCTAATGGGAGGACGTACAGACTAGCGATAAGGACATAAGCTTTAGAAACTAAAATTGAAAAATTATTGTGAATAACGTTGGAGCTGGGTGAGGGAAAAATATATTATTTAACACTTAGAAAATGTTTTATACCTTATTGACGTATCCTCAAGACAGACACAGTCGACACCACCGGCCGTCTTTGATTTTTATGCATCGTTGGGCACCAGTTTGTTTTTATATGTAGAGAGCGTCTCTGAGAGAACACCATCTGTGATAGGGAAAGAAAATAGAAGATGGGAGGAATTGTCGATTGCGAATAACTGTGAGATGGTGTTTACTGGAAAATAGTTATGGCCGAGTGGAGTGGGGAGAAGGGTTTTGTTTATGCCAAAAGAATGAGAGGGAAAGATAGCCCGTGCATAGAAATTGAGAAAACTTCAGAAAAAAAGACCCACCCATAGTACTATTTGTGAATTGCGGGGATCTATTTTACTGGTGGATTTTAAGACCTTTACAAATTGAATTAAATTGTGGCTGTTATAACCTCTGCAATTTGACGAAATTATTGGAGGTTAGTATAATCTAAATGTGACAAAATAAGCCCAAACATAAGTAATTCCATCATAATTTTATGCGTTAGATTCAGTGTGATTCAGAATTGGGCTAAGTTTCATCTCAATACAATTTAATCCATTATAAAATAATTCTGAACTAAGCTCAATAAGATTCTCATCACTTCAATCCAATTTATCATTGTTTTATATGTGTAATGCTAGTGTTAAATTAAGCGAGTTAAATTGCGCGCTTCATGACCCAACCCGAATTTTAGCCCATTTGAGCCTGAAGTACATTTGGGTAGGTCAAGACTCAATCCAATATTTAATGCAACCCATTTTAACTACTCAATTTCAGCCTAACCCGCCCATTTGACACCCCTAGTATAACCTCTTCAATATAAGTGTCACAAATTGATAGTTTTTTTTAGTGTCCTGTGTCCACTATACTATTTTTGAATGTCCAACTATATTTGTCAATTTATGAAATCAAGAGATAATTTTATACTCAGTTCCTAAGTTACCTTTATCATCAATTATAGTCATTTCCCTATTCAAATTTTCAAGACAATGTATTTGTATATTCAAGGGGTGATTCGATAAAATTACCCTTATTGTTTACTACTTCTTAATCCATATGTCAAGTAAATAAGGAACAAGTAAAGATGGACAAAGGAGTATATCACTTACTATATCAAAAGGGTGAATTTAAATATTGTTTCATCATATTTTGCTCTATTATAAGAGGCAGTTAAGCTGCTCAAGCAGGCAATAGGTCAACATACCTGCTTGAGAGGCTTGAGAGTATATTCGTAATTTTTTTATGGTTCTTCCGTTATAATTTATTTGTCTTAGTTTTAGTGTTAAAAAAATCCTACTAATCATGATAATTAATGACTTAAAATATTTCTAAAAAACATGTTACTTAAGAGCATAAAAGATGCCATAAATCATAATAATTGATCACTTAAAATATTTTTTAGATAAATAGAAAATTCAATTTATTATTGAGATTAATCTGTCGACGTCACATAAAATGAAACAAAACATGTATTATTCAAGTCAGTTGCTCAAGCAGACAAGAAAAATTTGATTGATTGTTGAAACTAATCTATCGACGTCACATGAAAATGGAACAAAAAAGGTAACATATATTATTTAATTAGGAAATTACGTAAAAAGTATTGTAAGTCTAGATGTTAACAGTAGGTATATATCTACATATAAAAATTAAATAAAAAATGCAATAATATCATAAGAATTAACAACTTAAAATATTTAAAAATATAATACAAATCGCAGCAGTTGAAAAATTAAAAATAAAAAAACATAAAAAAAATTTTGACTTTCGAAATTTTAGTAGTTCTACATGAATTGTGACAAGAGGAATAACATATATTACATAAAATTGTACTATAGTTCAAAATATTAATAATTTAAAGCATTTAAAAATCGTATTAAAATGTTAATTGACTCTTTAAATTCTATCTATATCACTTAAATTAAAAAAAAAATAATAAAGCACGAGCGTCGATATTTAGTTTTAATAGATGAAACTGATGATTACTAAATATAAAAGCAAATACAAAATCTTTTACTAATATTTTAGAATAACATTCCATTTTTTAAATAAATAATGTAACTATGCATCTCTTTATAACAAAATTTTTTGGCATAAAAATGATTGTCACTAATGTATCAATTTTTTTTGTGACAAAAAATTTTCGTATACAAAATTTAACTAATTTAAGGACCAAAAATAGTTTGTCACTAACGTATTAATATATTTTTTGTGACAAAATATTTTTGTATACAAAACTTACTAATTTAAGGACAAAAAATGATTTGTCACTAATGTATCAATATATTTTTTGTGACAAAAATTTTTCATATACAAAATTTATCTAATGTAAGGATAAAAAATGATTTGTCTCTAATATATCAATATATGTTTTGCGACAATTTTTTTTGTATCCAAAATTTAACTAAATTAGGGACGAAAAAAGATTTGTCACTGACTGGGAACATCATTAGTGAGAAAATATTAAAGTCACAATTAAATATAAAATTTTGTGGCTTAAAACTTACAACATTTAAATACGAACTGTAATTTGTCGCAATTATAGGAAGTTATTTTTAGTGACGAAATTTCTCCATGCCTGAAATTATAACTAATTTAAGACAAATAATAGTTTGTCATAAATTGTATGTATTATTAGAGACAAAATAATGTGTCATTGATAATTTAAAATTGTCATTAATTGTACTTAATAAATGGCGCCAAATTATTATTTGGTGAAAAAATTCTAATGGACAAAATTTTGCTACGAAATTATATGTTTCATCACTAAAAGTATTTTGCTTATGCATTTAAACACCAACTGCAATTTTTGTCACAAAAAGTGAATAATTAGTGAGGAATTTTGTGTCGTACTTAATAATTTCGTAGCTGAATATCACATTTCTTGTACATCATGCATAACTTCAATAGATTGAATCAACTCATGGTATGAAATTAAAATAGATATTCATGCATGATCAATGAATACTTGATAAACCCAATAATTTACGTTCATAATTCATAATAAGAGATACCCATAGGTAATACAACTTGAAATCATGCAATTTTCATAAAAAATGGGAAGGTTGGGCCCCATGGGTGAAATGACCCATTGATGAAGGCCCATATACCTAAACTTGGAATTTCTTGGAGTAAACTTGAAGGAGACTTGAGGCTTGGGTTGGGTTCTTGAAATCCAAAGTTGTTCTTAAGATCCTTGAATTTGAATGAGGGGGTTTTGATAATGTTTTTGGAGAGGTCTATAGAGGGTTTAGAGACTTATAGTTTTTGGAATAAGGAAGAATGAGGTGTATTAGAGTTACATGAATTTAAAAGGGGCATAGATGGGGTCAAAACGACATAGCTTGGACTTAAAAGAAAGAGAGAACGTCAAATTTACCCCTACTAAAATCCTATCCTGAGGGGTCCATGAGACCCCGTCTACGACTCATAAGGCACTCTATGAGTCGTAGATGCCTCAGAAGTCATAAATGACCCTTTGTAGGCCAAGAGTCCCTGAGATTGAGTTGCTAGAATTTGTTACGAGACCCTATCTACGACTCGTAGATTGCTCTACGGAATGGGGTTTCGTCCGATGGCCTTTCTCTAAACTTCAGAGACTCTACTTCTCTGGAATAAACTACGGGATACTCTACGACTCGTAGGAGACTTTACGAGTCATAGACCCTCTTGTAGTCCTGAGCAATTTTCAAAATTTTCCACTCTTGCTCCCTGCTCCTCCCCTACCCCACAAATGGGGTCTTACATTATCTCCCCCTTGGAAACATTCATCCCCGAATGTCAAAGAATCATACATAGGAGAAGTAATCATGAAACTTCCAGCCCGACATGAATACAACAAATGCACTTAAACATAATACTCAAAAAGTTCAAACTTATGCATCAAAAATCATTAAATCTTGTCACCACGAACACATATGCAAGCAAAAATGACATGAGGGATGGAGCTTAAGACTTGAAATGATAGATAGGAGTTAAATTACTACCATCGGCTTGAATAGAGTAAAAGAGGTATGAATATCATTTCTTCATGACCACTTTTGCTTCCCATATGGCACATTCAACTTGTAGATTCCTCCAAAGGACCTTAACAGATGTTACATTTTTGTTTCTTAATCTTTTGACTTGTCTATCCAATATCTCTACCGCGACCTCTTCATAGGTCAAGTTATCTTCCACAACTTTTAGGGGCACTATAGCACTTGGGTCACTAATGCATTTCTTCAACATAGACACATGGAAGACCGGATGAACCATATTCATATCATAGGCAACTCCAATTCATAGGAAACCTTACCAATTCTCCTCAAAATCTAGAAGGTCCCACAAACCTTGGGCTCAATTTACCCTTTTTGCCAAACCGGACCACGCCCTTCATGGGTGAGACCTTCAAGTAAACCCAATCATCAACATTAAACTCAAGGTCTCTCCTTCTCACATCAGAATACGATTTTGTCTACTTTGAGCCGTCTTCAATCTTTCCCTTATCAAACTCACCTTCTCCAAAGCTTCCATAACCAAATCTGAACCCAACAAAGTCATCTCGCCCACATCAAACCAGCCAACCCGGGATCTACAACACCTACCATATAAAGCTTTAAAGAGAGTCATGCCAATACTAGAGTGGTAGCTATTGTTGTACGCATACTCAATAAGTGGAAGATGCTCATCCCAACTACCCTTGAACTCTAAAACATAAGCCCTAAGCATATCCTCAAGAGTTTGGATAGTCTTTTCGGCTTGACCATCCGTTTGAGGATGAAAAGTCATGCTAAGCTTGACCTTGGTACCAAGACCCTTTTGGAAGGATCTCCAAAAATGAGAAGCGAATTGAGCACCACGGTCTAAAATTATAGGCAAGGGTATGCCCATGCAACCTGATCAACTCATGAATATACAACTTGGCATAATCTTCAGCATCATAAGTTGTTTTGACCGGCAGAAAGTGAGCCGACTTTATCATTCTATCCACAATAACCCAAATAGAATCAAAGTGTTTCCTAGTCTTTGGCAACCCAACCATAAAATCCATGTTGATCTCTTTCCACTTCCAAGTAGGAATTTCTATGTCTTGGGCTAGCCACCTGGACTTTGATGTTCGACTTTCACTTGTTGGCAAATATGACACTCGGCTACGAACTTGGCAATATCTCTCTTCATACCACCCCACCAATACACCTCTCTCAAGTGTCTATACATTTTTGTGGAGCCGGGGTAAATAAAATTAGATGAATTATGGGCCTCCTCCAAAATCAACTCCCTCAAGTAATCAACATTAGGCACACACAATCTACCTTGGTACCTAAGGACACCATCTCCCCCTTGGGAGAAAACCTCCATTTTACAATCCTTCACCAAATCCTTCAACTCTAGCAAGGCGGGGTCAAGGTCTTGTTTTGACTTGACTTCCTCAGTCAAAGAAGATTTGGAACCATCAACAACCGCTACACCACCATTTCCAACTTCATTCAACCTAAGCCTCACCCTACCTAGCCGGTGAACTTCTCTAGACACCTTCTTGTTACCAACATCAATATGAGCTAGACTACCCATGGACACTCTACTTAGAGCATCGGCCACAATATTAGCTTTGTCGGGATGATAGTGCACACTCATGTCATAATCCTTAAGG
>JAPFFP010044893.1:0-12043 GCA_026153255.1 Solanum medicagineum | reverse complement strand
AACATAATAAGAGTCTAGCTCATAACATACAACCCTCGTATCCAACAACACCTCTAAATATGAATAGAATGGGGGCCAAGATATCTCCCGGGCTTACCCCCAAAGATAATATCCAAAAATAGAGTAGCCCAAATAAAAACATGAAATAAATGGATGTTGTCCCTGAATATGGAGGATTCACCAATAACAACCCTTCATCAAACTGATTAATTGCGTGGAGGAGGAGGATGGGAAGAAGCTTTGGTTCATACATGTTTAGATCATGTAGGAAAAAAGTATACGTTAAATTAGAATGTACTAAGTATGTAGGGTGAAATGCAACAAAGGACGTAAGCCACAATAATTAAGATACATAATCATAATCAATCATTAGACATATGCTCAATATGATATGTATGATCAATGGTTAATTTAAAACATGCATAGAAATAGTCCAACTTGCATAATATATCGTACATATATGGGAGGAGACCCTAACCGACATATAAGATCAAGCGAGCTACTACTTGGAATCCCGATTTTTACTCCACACCAAATAAATGAGTGGTCTACTTACCAAGGTGAACCAAGCATGATCCCACAAAGTGAGGAACTTGTCGTATTTGGATCCGCTAGTAAAAGCACATTTAGGTAAAATAATATAAATCTATGGTGGCACATAGTCAAGAGACCAAGAATTTTTATAAGGACCCCTTGGGCCGAACCCCCACCTCAAGCTTTCAATGCTAAGTCTAGTCCCACGGAATACTAAAAAAATCATAAATTTAATCATAACTTGAATGACTTGTATAAACTTATAACATGACATGAGTAGATAATTCATATACTTGACCTCTACACAGGGCATATAGCTTATACTAGTGGGTAAAACATGTCATAAACTTGACCCCTTCTAGTAGGCAATGCATTACACATGAGGGGAGAGATTGCAATATGCTTGACCCCTTCTAGTAAGCTTTAATTTATGCATGAGGGTAAAATAGTTATCATGATTGACCCCTTACGTAGACATTATTCACATACAAGAGGGTAGAATATAGTATAAGGGCTCAATATTTTACTTACAAATCATAGGAACGTTTCATGAGTTATTACATGCTTGGGAGCCAATAATTTATCAAAACATATATGTGCTGTAATTTATACAATAATCTTTCATCAACATAAGAATCTTTGTCATGTAAATTTAGTAAACATGGTGGGTATATGTACATATGCTTAAAATCATGTAGTTTAAGAGTATAAGATAAGAGACGAGTAAAATCGATTCATTTAAAAGTTATTCAAATCAACCTACCATCATTGTAGTAAAACACTCATTATTTAGAAGTCATCTTTCAAGACACATAGTGAATAATATGTAGTTTGAATCGTTCTTAACCAACCCATCACAATCATATACATCGTCTTCCAAAAAATGAACATGGGAACATGAAACTCATCGTATTAAGTAAAAACTAGTTAAAACTTCCTCAATACTCATATAAATTCATAAATTCGCCATGATATTTTACTTCATGATAATGCACAAAGAAAGACCATCATAGAATGCGTAATAGTAACATCATATGTAAGAGTTTATAAAATACCCATAATGATCCATAAATCTCATGTAGTTGCAGAAGAAGAATGGTTGGACTTGTGGGAAGGAAGGTTCCCATAATCAAACCCACATATCTTGGTATGATTTTGGTAGAGGAAATCTAGTTTGGAGGTGAATTAGGGTTGTATTTGCTGATAAGGGGCATAATAGGGGCCAAAACGACGTTACATTGGTCTTAGGGTATAAGAAAAGGATAAAAACACCCTTTTAGAAACTAGCTGGATAGTTTCCACGAAAGCCCGTCTACTAGCTATAAGTCAATCCACGACCCTTAAAGAGGGTAGTATAAGCTGACAGCCTGACAACACTTTACGAAAATGGGTTAACTTTTTGGTCCGAACTCTGAATTAGGTGAAACTAGTTGCATTGGAAAGATAATTCAAAGATCTCTCATTTGGTGGGTTACTCAGCGTCTAATCCATTGTTTTCTAAGAGGTATGGTCATTTAATGTAGATAAATATAGAGCTCATGCTAGAACATGAGCGATTGGAATCATTTGCACGCGACTTGCTGAGAAGGGCTTGGAATGCATGAGGGGGTCATGGAGGGGCTAGACGAGGCTATTATGGGAATAGGAAAGGTCAGAACTTTCCTTAAAAAAATCACCAGACAGGACCATGAGACCTCGTTTACGGGTCATTGTCCATTCTACGGGCGATAGATAGGGGTTACATTTGATAGCCTTTCAGACTTTCAAAGAATTTTCTCTAATTTACATTCCATGACACGATCTACGTCTTGTAAAAGATTTTATGGGTTGTCTGGTGAGTCATAGATTGAATTCCTGATAGATCCCAAATTTCACTAAGTCAGCGCAGGTTGCATGAACCAACATATGGGCCGTACTGCGGCTTACAACTCGTAAAACCTTTCATAGAAGATGATAATTAAAATTTTCCAAAGCTTTTTTTCTTGCATTTTTCCTACTTCTCATAGGTGGGGTCTTATAATATCTCCCCCTTGGAAACATTCATCACCAAATGTGCTAAGGCAAACTCTACGGAACTGAAGACATGCACCATATGCCAAATGCAATATATGCACCATGAAAACCATTAAACCATGTCTTAAATAACATTTACAATGCAACATCAAAATCACAGGACCATGCATAAATAACATGAGATTGAGATGGAAGTAGAAGAGGTTCTAAGATAGGAAGGATTGTATAACCCAAGCTTTATTAAAATGGAAGGGATAGGGTTATCGCTTTTTCGTGTCCACTTCAACTTCCTTAGTAACACTTTTAACCTTTTGCTTCCTCCAAAGGATTTTGACAGATGGTACATCTCTATTCCTTAATCTCTTTACTTGTCAATTTAATATTTCCATGAAACTTGTTCTTATGTTATGTTTCCTTAATAACACCTACAACTTCCAAAGGCACTATAGAGTTTGGGTCACCTACGCACTTTCCTTAAAACAAACACGTGGAATACAAGGTGAACCGACTTTATCTCATTAGGCAACTCAAGTACATAAGCTACCTTACCAACCCTTTTCAACATTTTGTAAGACCTAAATCCTCGGGCTCAATTTTCCCTTCTTGCCAAGATGAACAACACCCTTTATGGGTGGGACTTTCAATTACACCCAACCAATATACCCCCTTCAAAACCTCTATATATCTTTTTAGAATCGAGGTGGATATAATAAGATGATTTATGTGCCTTTTGCAACATCAAATCCTTCAAGCCATCAATATGTGGTATACCAACCTACCTTGGTGCCTAAGGGTACCATCTCCCTCTTGGGAGAAAAGCTCTATCTTGGCATCCTTCACCAATGCTTTCAACTCTGACAAAGAGGGGTCAAGGTCCTTCTTAGATTCGACCTTTTCAATCCAGAAGGGTTGGAAGAATATAGAATCACCATCCCTCCACCTTTCAGCCTCATCTAACCTAACTCCTAATTTAGCCGAACAATGAACTTCCTTTTTCTTAGTATTCACCTTGAATCCCTCACCTTACACCTCATGCCCAATGGTTGCTACTTCTTTTAATCATAACCAACATTTATCAAACTTAGCAAACAACTTTCCTTTCTTTAAGGTTTGTAACACTACCCTCAAAATCCTCATATGCTCCTCTTCACTTAGGGAATAAATGAAAATGACATCCATGAAACCACCACAAACATACCATGGTAGGGTTTAAAGACCCTATTCATGAGACCCATAAATATTGCCGGTGCATTAGTCAAGCAAATAACAACACCATATCTAGTCTATAAGGTGTCTTTCTTTCTTACAAACAACATCGGTGCACCCCCTAGTGACTTGCTAAGGTCTGCGTACATTCTACCCTCCCCAGACCCCACTTGTGGGATTTTACTGGGTATGTTGTTGTTGTTGTTGTTTGTTGGTTCTTCAACTCTTATAATTCCATCGGGGTCATATGGTAATGGGGAATGAAAATGGGTTGTCTATCAGGAAGAAAGTCTACATCAAAATTTGTTTTGCCTTTCGAGAGGAACATAGGGAAGCTCATCAGGGAAGGCGTCAAGAAACTGGTTGACCACTAAAACCGACTTATAGGAGGGACTTTGGACTCGACATCCCTAATCCTTACAAGATGGTGAATACAACCCTTATGAATCAATTTTTGAACCTTAAGACAAGAGATAAAGCTACCATTCACCACCATATTATGACCTTCCCACCCAAGAATGGGCGCATTTTGGAATTTGGAACTTAACCTTGCGGGTTCTACATTCAAGGGAAACATGTTATGCGTGTAACCAATCCCTACCAAAAATGATATCAAAGTCTACCAGGTTAAGATTAACAAAATTATAAGGCAAGACACTATGAAATACAGACATAGGAGAACCCTATAGACTCTTCTAGTGATAATGGACTCACCAACAAGGGCAGACAACTCAAAGGGTTCGACATACATGAAATCTATTAGCAACAAATGGAGTAATGAATGAGAGAGTGGAACTCAAATCCATTGAATTGTAGATGACATAATCATGTAACCTTTAACGTATTAGTGACCACATCGAGGGCCTCATCCTCCTCTTGCCTCTCTTGAAGATCATAGCATTGCTTTCCATATGAACCTCCTCCTAGGCTTTGGGCATCTGCACTTGCCCTGTTGGAACCACTTGAGCACGAAAACACCTTTCCTTACCTCTTGTAGCAACATAAGGACACTTGGAGATTAGGTGCGCCATTTTTCCACAACTAAAAAAACTACCTAGTCCTCTTTGACAGACGCCACCATGGTTCTTCCCTCACCTTTGACACTTAGGAAAAATAGTACCTCTATCTTTGGTACCACCTTGTGCCTTTTGAGTTCCATGAGCACCATGTCCTTGAGGACGACCATCTTTATCTCAATTTTTAGGATATAGACAATCAAAAATCTTGTGGCCCATCTTGCCACAACAAAAGCATGCATGTGTGTTTCTCAAACATGTGCCATGATGATTCCTTCCATATTTTGGGCACCTAGGAGGATTTGATGCACCATTACTACCAGGCTTCTCATATGGGAGTCTACCTTCAAATCAAGCCCTTCTTCTCCCTTCTGCAGAGGCCACAGGATAATGTCTCATCTTATGCCCTGTACTGCCATACTTGAAATAACCCTCAGTGCTAGCCAAACACTTCTCTTGATGCTTTTTGTCACACCCTTGACAAATGGTGAAAGGGAGTCATTTCTTTTTGTGCTTGGGCACCCATAGACTAGTAGAAGATGAAGCAACATCGACTGGGGACCTCTTAGACTTGCTCTCCCTCCTCTTATCATTTGAAATCTCGGGGTCACTTGCTTGTTGGTTGAGTTGGGAGGTTACAACTTTGGCCAATAGCCATAGAGCGTCGCGAATCCCCGCATTTGATATGTCATTATAGAGAAGTTAATCCTCGAGCAAGGGATGGTTACCATCTTGTCCACTATTCTGAGTAGCTTGAGACATCTTAATAATGTAATGGATAGGAATTAGAAATAAACCGTAGAGGATTTAGCTCTACCACATGACATGGATCATGAAAAAGTGATTCATTTCCTAAAACGCCTCAAAGCCTCCTATTCATAGTTGTGGCGTGCTTCACAACTATGAATAGGACTCTATTCGATATGTTGGGTGGATTTCCAAGGACCATTAACAAACATAGTACTCTGATGCTAAGCTTGTCATGACCCAAGCCTAGGGTCTAGATGTGACACATCGAATCGGAACCTGATGGGATCCCAAACAAGCCTCTTAAGCATGGATAACACATCTTTGGTTTCCCGAAGCATAAAAGAGCAATAAACATGTGGAAAATATTTTCTAAGGGAAACGAGGCTATGGGCTCATGCTATAGGGATATCGTAGGGAAGAGGATATGCATGATTCACATAGCAAATGTCTAAGCCATGTATAAGTATGACTCACGCTATTGGGGCATTTGGCGACTTTGGACCTCTATCTTGTCAACATAACAAAAATTCACCATAAAAAAGGGATAAGGAACTAAGGGAAAACTCCAACAATACATAGACATAATAAAAGTCGAGCTCATAACACACAACCCATGTATCCAACAACACTTCTATGTACAAGCGGAATGGGGTCCGAAACATCTCCGGGCTCACCCTCAAAGATAGTATCCAAAAATAAAGTAGTGCAAATAAAAGCATGAAAGCAATGGATGTTTTCCCCGAATTTGGAGGACTCACCAACAACAAGCCTTCATCGAACCGATTAACCACGTGGAGGAGGAGGATGGAAAGAAGCTCCAGTTCTTACATGGTTAGATTATGTAGGCAAAAAGTATGCCTTAGTACTTGGAATGTACTATATGTAGGGTGCAATGCAATAAAGGACCTAAGCAACAATAATGAAGATGCATAATCATAATCATTAGACATAAGCTCAATACGATATGTATGATCTATGATTAATTTAAAACATGCATGGAAACAGTTAAACTAACAAAATATATCGTACGTATGTAAGGGTAGACCCTAATCAACATATAAGATCAAGCGAGCTACTATTTGGAATCCCGATGTTTATTCCGCACCGATTAAAGAAGTGGTCTACTTGCCAAGGTAAACTAAGCATGACTTCACAAAATGGGGAACTTATCCTAGTTGGATCCACTAGTAAAAACCTATTTAGGAAAAATAATATAAACCTATGGTGGCACATAGCTAAGACACCAAGACTTTACATAAGGATCCCTTGGGTCGAGCCCCCACCTTAACCCTCTTTTGATGCTAAATCTTGTCCAACGGAATACTTGAAACTATAATAAATTTAATCATAACTTGAGTGACTTGTAAAAATATGATAACACGGCACGAGTATCTCATTCATATACTTGACCCCTAAACATGGCATATACCTTATAATAGAAGGTAAAAACATGGCATAAAATTAACCCATTCTAGTAGGAATTGCATTACACATGGGGGCAAAGATTGTAATATGCTTGACCCCTTCTAGTGAGCTTTAGTTTGTACATAAGGGTAAAATAATTACGTTGCTTGACCTCCTCATGTAGACATTATTCACTCACAAGAGGGTAGAATTGTAACACCCCACATTTTACATGTACTAATTTTGTGTGAAATAAGTCATGATATGGATTGGACAATTTAGTGTCAATTCTTGAAAGTGCTTGATTCTCGTGTCAACGGGCGATATGGGCGTCTAACGCTTAAGAGGGTCGAGTGTGTATGTGTTTCATGTTAAATTGAGGATATCACAACCCTAAAGAAAGTAAGAGAATTAAGGTGTTTGTATAAATTAATAATCTAGTAGGTGAGTCACCTACTTGCTTAGCTTGAATTTGCTAGCTAAACGGAGACGAGGCTCGACGTAAAAATTGTCCAAGCCCAATTATGGATAAAGTCTGTGTTAAGGGTGTAATTTTAGCCCATGCTTTGGCATCATAAATGGACCTTATTGTCAGTCCAAGAAGAATGTAAAGAAAACCCCAAGTATATTCCAAACCATTTGACTTTTTGGACCAAAAACAGATATAGAGGAAAGGTGGAAATTTGCAGCCAAAGTCCATTAGATTTGATGCCCATTTTGGCCCAATTTTGGGGGAACTAGTTGATGATTAATTAGCCTAGTTATATGAGATATTATTTGGTCAAAAGACCCAAACAATTTCGTCCAAATGAGGCCTTTAAAGAGGGGTTACAAGCAGCAAAATTTCAGCCACTCTTACACTTAGAAAATTTCAGCTTTCCCCAATCTTCTCTCTGCACTTTCTTAAACCAAGAAAAGCAGCCACAAGGAACTTCTAGGATCTTGAAGGAACACCTGAATCTTGAAGAAAAAAGGTAAGTAATCATAGTAGTGTATTTAGTATGATTTGTTCATAGAAATCAAGAAGTATATGATAATATGTTATGCTGGAAATTATAGGTAGCATGTGTCCAGAAAATTGCTGCACACTTTCCTTTTGTTTTAGTGACTTCTTTATGATTTGTGGGCTGTATTATGAAGAGAATTTGATGTTCTTAATATGATTTGAGTTATAGACATTACCCTAAGGCTGCTTCCCAGATTTTGGTTTCATTTAACAAATGAGTGTTATTGTGCTAGCTTAAGTGTAATGTTGATTGGAATTTGTGGGCTGTTGGATTTAAAGCTATTGGCTCATGTACTTAATGACTTCTTAGGTTCTATTCTAAGAATTTATTAGCACTATTTATATGTGTAAATGGTGTTGGAACAATTTGGTTGGAGTTGGAAAAGGTTTGGAATTGTCGACGTCGAAATATAGCGAAGGGGGGTAACATTATGCTGTCCATTTGTAGGTTGTATAGAATTGTAATATGTTGTTCTACGACCTTCCCCTATTTTAGGACTATTTTTGGACTATATTAAGACTGGTTTTAGGTGGTAAAAACGTTGGAAACAATTTAGGTAAAGTTAAAATAAATTCGGGATTATTGACGTCCAAGTGTGGAGAAAGGATGTAATGTTGTGCCACTTGTTTGTATGTTGTGAAGAATTGTAATGTGTTATTCTTCGTGGGCTGTTGTAATACTATTAAGGGTCTGAAATGAGTTTTATACAATGTGTAGATAAGAATGGTTGCAAGAAAAGACGATAATAAGTGAAAAGGTTGAAGGAATGCCTTTGTGTCACTAATTGAAAGCTTGCTGTCCGAGTGATCGTTTTTATAATATTGGGCTGTCAAGAAGTGTTTTGTTGCTGATAATACTAGTATTTTGCCTAATATGATGTAGATAAATATTTGGGGGAAAAGCAGCCACTCCAAGGTAGTAACGAGGTCACACAATGAGGTATGTAAGGTTACTTGATTTCGTATCATTTGGCCTGAAACATAGATCCCTCGGTAAGTAAAGGCATTTATCTACTCCTACATGATAATCAGCCATGTCTCGACTCTTTCACATATTCATATGCTCCTATATATAGTTACCTTCAAATCTACATACATACGTGGATACCAAGTACATGAGTTCTTGTTGCAAAACAAAGTTCATGAGTTTTTCTTTCATTTCATATGCATTTCATTGCTTATGTAACATACTCTCTTCATTGCCATATTGTCTTGTATGATTATTCTCATGTCACATGTTATATATACAGCCCGAGGGGTGGAAGCATCGCCTAGCCAGGGACGATCATATCACGGGTGGTAGCCCGAGGGGTTAAGGAAGAACCTAGCCAGGGACGATCCCGGTACAGTTTACCATTGATCAGTTGGTCATTTACAGTACATGATGTGCACAGATTACTCAGTAAAGGTAATGCAATATGAAGAACTTAAAGTACATGATTCCAAAGTATATCCAAAGGTGGTCTCTTATTCTACTCTAGTGCATGGTTTCATTTGAGTTGTTATTTCATATAAAATATTTGCTGCCTTACATATTCAGTACATTATCTTGTACTGAGTCCCTTGCGGGGGACCTGTATTTCTTGCTGCAGGTACAGGTACTAGTAGATCTCCCCAGTAGCCAGCTGTTGTTACAAGCTCCAAGTTGTTCCGGAGCTTTGTATATGTCTAAAGCTTATATGTTTGTATCGTATGGTTAATTGAGGCGGGGCCTATCCCGAACCTTATTCGATACTTTCTCTTAACTAGAGGCTTTGTAGACTATGTAAATTATAGTGTGGTCATGTCTCGTACTTTTGACACCGTGGCCCTAACGGCCTAATCACATGCATTTCTTTTGGCTTTGTCACTGTTTACTTGTATAAAGGCATGTTAAATTATAGAAATCCATTGTAAAATTTCTAGAAAGTGCATAGATATAGGTTGGTTCTCCCGAGCCTTATCGGCAACGGGTGTCGGTCCGCCCTAACAGGACTTGGGGCATGATAGAAGTGGCATCAGAGCGGGTCATCCTAGGGAGTCTACAAAGCCGTGTCAATGTAGAGTCTTGTTTATTGATGTGTTGTGCACCACATTTATAAGTAGGAGGCTACGTGGCATTAAGGAGTTGTTACTTTCTTTTCATTCTTTAGATCGTGCCATAGAGCTAGGTGAATTATGGCTAACTCCTAAATTGTTTTTACAACAAGCAAGTATGGCAGAAACCAGGTAGAACAAAGGTAAAGGAAAGGCAGTAGAGGTGGTGGCTGGTTCGCCCAGTCATGTGAGACAACAAAATGAGGCTCAAGATGAGTCTCTGTCACGGACATCTCTAAAACCCCCATCTCCTAATGAACCCAAAAGTAGTTAAATTCCCCCAGAACCACCTATTGATGCTACTGTGCAAGATCTGAGGAATGCAGTCCAACTATTGACCCGTATAGTTGCTGGCCAAGGCCAAAGACAGGAAGGTCCCGTTATGGGTACAGGTGGTGCAAATAGGGTAGCGAGCATGAGGATACGTGACTTCCTGAATTTGGACCCTCCAGCCTTCACTGGGTCTGATCCTAATGAAGATCCCCAAGAGTTTATTGATCAGATTCAGCGCACTTTGGATGTTTTACATGTGAGTGGTACAGAAGCTGTTGAGTTAGTGGCATATAGGTTGAAGGGTGTGGCTATATTGTGGTATGAAGCTTGGAAGCAATCCAAAGATATAGATGCTCCCCCAACCACTTGGAAGGAGTTCAAAGAGGCATTTCTTGACCATTACTTGCCATTAGAGATCTGAGAGGCCCCTGCAGATCAGTTCTTGAATCTCCACTAGGGGAATATGAGCGTGAGGGAGTATAGTCTCCAATTTAATTCCCTGTCCAGGTATGCTCCTAATGTAGTTGCTACTATGGCAGATAGAGTTCATCGATATGTGGATAGATTGGATACATATCTGGTCAGAGACTGTACCATTGCTTCATTGAATAAAGACATGGATATAGCAAGAATGCAAGATTTTCCACAGAAATTGGAGGATCAAAGGCAAAGGAGAAGGACACAGGAGTTAGAAAGGGCGCAGTCTAAGAGGGCCAGATCTTCAGGCAGTTTACACTATCCTAAGGTGAGCTTAGGCCTCGATGTTCTAATAAACCGCCTAGGCCATCATTCTCCTCTTCTGCAGCCAGTGCTCCACCCCAACTTCAAGGGTCTAGGGGTAACCAATTTGGTCAACAAGGTGAGGGACAAGGTTCACGGACAATAGGAGGATCGATAGGCCAGCCAGTTACTCCTATGCAGCCCTGTAAACAGTGTGGAAGAAGTCATCTGGGTATATGTCATGTTGGGACAGATGCTTGTTATTGGTGTGGTGCGCCAGGGCACATAATGAGAGATTGCCCGAGGAGGCATATGGGTGATATTGAACAATCTACTGGGTCAACTTTTGCATCATCATCGACAATTCCTCCATTAGGTAGGGGTCAGCAAGCACCTATGGGTCGTGGTAGAGGTGTTAGAGGGGCAACTAGCTCTATAGGGGTCCAGAATCGTACTTATGCTTTGGGGAGTTGGCAAAATTTGGAAGCTTCACCTGATGTGGTCACATGTACATTGTCCATGTTTTCACATAATGTTTATGCATTAATTGAACCTGGTTCTACACTATTATACATTACCCCACTAGTTGCTGGGAAGCTTAAAAGAACACCTAAATTATTGAATAAACCATTTGAAGTGTCTACACCAGCCGGTGAATCTATTATGGCTATAAGGGTTTGTTATGGTTGTGTAGTAACTGTTTGTGACCGTGACACATTGGCTGACCTTATTGAGTTATAAATGGTGGAATTTGATGTTATAATGGGTATGTATTGGTTATCTTCTTGCTATGCCACCGTGGATTGCCGAACTAAGAAAGTGTACTTCCACTTTCCAAATAAGGCAGTTCTTGAATGGTAAGGTAATGTTGGGGCTCCAAAGGGGAAGTTTATCTTTTATCTTAAGGCCAGAAAGATAATATCTAAGGGGTATATATGTCATTTAGTTAGAGTAAGGGATATGGAGGAAGAATCACCAACTCTTCAATCAGTCCCAGTAGTGAATGAATTTGTTGATGTGTTCCCTGATGAACTTCCAGGCTTAC
>JAPFFP010044891.1:0-12043 GCA_026153255.1 Solanum medicagineum | reverse complement strand
CGTCCAATTGATGAATTGACCATGCCTTCGAAAGAGATAGACTGAGAACAGTACGGATTGTAGCTGGTTTCACCACCGGACTAAAATGCACTTTGTCTTGTAGCCTTAAACATGTCGCATGAAAAGTTGAAATTAAAATATTGTCAAACAAGGAAATTCTTTTTAAACAGACTAAAATAAAAAATAGGTCATTCTTTTCTAGGCAAAGTGAGTATTTTTTTATTTTTCATCTTTTCTCTCTCGATATTGGATTTTAATTCTTTCTTTAGCCCATATTAAATGAATTGGTTGATTTTTAATTTCATAGTTCAAATTTCAAAATAAGTTGAATATTTAGAGTTCAAGAGAATTATTGATACTTTTTTTTTCTTCAATATTTATCCTTCATTTAATAATTTTTTTAACTACTTTACTTTTTTCAATGAGACTAATTTGGAAATAACCAAATAGGTATAATAGAAAGTAATCTTTCATTTGCATCCTTAATCTTTTTTATTTTTTCAAAAAAGAGGTGTCAAATTCAATAATTTACATAATATGGATTCGAGGAAGTAACGATAGTAATGAGCTTATTCGAGCCACTATTCATTTCATTTTAATTTATTTATCATACTTCTATCTTTAAATTGACTAAAAGATATTTCTTTTTATTTTAATTATTTTTTTATTTTAATTTTTCCACGTGGTATAATATTCTATATATTTTTAATTTAAAAATATTTTTTACCTTCTTAAACTTTATATTTGATCAATATCAGATAAATAATTTGAAATAAAGAGAGTATTTTTTATTTTCTTTTAGAAAACAATTACTATATCTTTAAATTTTTTATTTCTCTGTCAATTCAAAAGTTATGTTCATCCACAACATGACAAATAATATCATTGACTTATCCTGACCAAGAAAGGAAATCTAAGGAAACTCATTGCTAGGAAGTAGATCCATCAATCTTGACCTAATAAAAGTTTATAACTCCTGTGCAATTAACTCTACATACCTATAAATTGGAGGATATATACCAGATTAATAGAGTGCTTTGACTAATAGTGTTACCTAAAAATTCTTGATCAAAAGTAGTTTTACCTACTGATCAATCACGAGATCAGAATCAAATTAACTCGAAAAAAATTCAGTGAAGTTAGTAACTATTATGGTTAATAGCATTTTGATCCCTTTTTTAAAAATTTTAGTCCATATGATATTTAAGTCAGTCCAATTTTTAATTACTTGGAATATGCACTTTTGAGCCTTTTCTGGTGAATGATCACAAATATATTTAATTTCGTGAAGAAACTGTTTTATCATTTAACTGTTACTCCATACTCCACTTTTATTAGGAGGATCAATAGTGGTTTCACTTACTTTCTCCGAAAAAAATGATCTAATTTGATTTGATACAGAGTTTAAGAAAATAAAGGAAACTTTTCAATGTTGTGATCCTAAATTAAATTCATGCTAAATGTACAAAAATATATTTTAATCTTGTGACCTCAAGCATGTCACGTCAAAAGTTGAAATCAAAGTTTTGCAAAAAAAAAAATAGATCATTCTTTTTTAAACAGACAAAAAAAATAAATTAGATCATTCGATTTTAAATGTAGATAGTACTATTTAGCATGACTCTAACTCTCAGCCTCTCGATTAATGATGGAGATGCTGAACCAGTTTAGCGGAATATTTTTCCTTTTCTATTGTTGTTTTGGTAAGTGGTAGTATGTCTAAGTAACATTCGCAAATAAACGAAAATGAGATCATTACCTAAGCAAATAGAACCAAAACTGACATAACTACTTTAATTTTATTTAAATTAAATATTCAGACTTAAGATTAGGCTTTTTATGATTTTATTGAACCAGAACTTATAGAATAATAAATAAATAACACCGCCCAAATTTGCCGATTTTTCTGTTTGCTAGTGAAAACTTTGTTTTTATGCAATATCTTATTTACACTTGAACAAATCAAATAAAACTGTATGTTGTAATAGGTGTGTGTATAATATTATTAGAGAATAAAAAAGAAAACGTCCTTGTTTTGGAAATACGTTGATACGTCATTGTTGACGGCATAATTGTGAACAAAAAGTAAAAGAAAATTAAATGAGAGAAAGGCCAAGTGAAATTTTACTTTACCAAATTCATTCACCTGTTGCTTTCATAGTCTATGGGAAAATTGAGTCACTCTTTACGTAATCTCCAAGCATTTGAAATAAATAAACAATATCCATCTATAAATACACCTCAATTCTCTCCAAAATTTTCATCCTTAATTATTATAACAATCTTCTTGGAGCAGACTTGGCTTGTTGAATATAATGTCTAGTGCTAGTGCTTGTCTTGCGGAAGCTTATGTGACAAGGAAACAATTCAAGGAAAAAGTTGAGAAGAAATTGGACGATACTCATGAAGCTGCGAAAATTAAGAAGTCCCAAAACATATCTTCTTCGTCTTCTTCGGGAGGTGGTTGCTTTTCTGGCATGAAAATAAGAGTATTCAAGAAAGTCCATCCAAACACTACGGCTCCACCTGAAAATTTCTCTTCTAGATAGGGATATATATTTCTTAAAGGTAGATGTGTTTCTTTATTATTTGATTATGTGTTTGGAATTATATATATACGTGTATGGCTTCAAGTTCAACCAGAATGATATGATGAATATATGTTCAGAGAATTAATTTACTTGTACATGAACGTATTTTGATATATTTCTTCGTTCTGTTTATTTTTGTTTTGGTATCTAAACATGAGAAAATCGAATTGAGCAGTGAAGAAAATGCAGTATGGACTTCAGATCTACATTTTAGAAGAAGGAGCAATTGTATTGACTAATCTGTTGTGTGTTCCATCAAATGCTTCTTATATGTTATATACTCTCAGAACCCAGATATTAGAATGACCAAGTTGCTCCTCTAACCGACTTACTGTTACTCTTCTAACTAACTCACTGACATTTTGTAACAACCTCTAACTAACTCCTAATGACTCAACTAACTGAACTTGTTCCAATACTCCCCCTCAAGCTGGAAGGTGAAATACATCAAACACTCCGAGCTTGAATAACAAAGAATGGTGTTGAGCACTGGTAAGTTCCTTCGCATAGTTGTGGACACATGAGCAGGTTGAAGTAGGCCTGATTTGATCCTTTCTCGAACAAAATAACAGTCAATCTCTATATGCTTAGTGCGTTCATGAAAAATAGGATTGTTGGTTATCTGTAAAGCAACCTTATTGCCACAAAACAGCTTCACAGGAGAGGATAGAACCACTCCATGCTCCTTAAGCAGACCTGTCAACCAAATGATCTCAGCAGTAACAATAGTCATACTCCTATACTTAGCTTCTGCAGAGCTCCTACTAACTGTGTTGTTTCTTGGACTTCCAAGACACCAAAGAAGAACCAAGCATAACAACATACCCTATTATTGACCTTATAGTGTTTGGACAAGTACCTAAATCAGCATCACAGTAAGCAATCATAGTGGTGATGTCTCCAGGTGGGAGAAGAATTCCCAAACCAGGAGCTCCTTTTAGATATCTCACTATCCTCAAAGCACTATCCATATCGGAGTGTTTAGGCCTCCGCATGAATTGACTGAGCACCTAAACTGCAAAACAAATATCAGGTCTAGTTATGGTCAAATATAGCAGCTTCCCAATTAGCTTCTGATAGCTCAATATGTCTTCCAACTCAGGATCATCCGAAACACCTGCTGCTGCATCATATTCCACTGTGGTGAGCTTCTTATTCATCTTTAATAGGATGATTGCAGGCTTACTACCACTCAGTCCAACTTTTGAAATGAGTTCTAAAGTATACTTTCTTTTGTTCAACAATATCCTTTTCTGTGATCGAAGTATTTCAATGCCCAAAGAGTACCTCAATTGTCCCAGATCCTTCACCTTGAATGTCTTGTTCAAGGCGTATTTGGCAAGTTGAATCAAGGTGATATTACTGCCTGTGATGAGCAAATCATCCACATATACAAGTATCACAACAATGTCTGAACCTGAAACACTAGTAAAGAATGATTATAAGAACTTTGGGAGTATTCTCCTTTGATGACTGCATCAGTGAGCTTAATATTCCACTGCCTTGATGCTTGTTTAAGACTATATAAGGACTTCTTGAGCTTACATACTAATGGTTCCCCTTGCTTATGAAATCGTTGAGGCAATTTCATGTATACATCTTCATAAAGATCTCCCTGAAGGAATGCATTATTCACATCCATGTGGAACAATTCCCGATTCTTAGCAGCTGTAATACCAATAACAGTCCTCACAGTGACCATCTTGGCCACTGGTGAGAAGGTGTCATGGTACTCTAGTCCTTCTAGTTGGCTGTACCCTTTTGCCACCAACCTAGCCTTGTACCTCTCAATATCATCATTGGCCTTATACTTGATTTTGTACACCCATTTCGAACCAATAGCATGCTTACCAACAGGTAAAGGAACTAGGTCCCATGTATGATTGTCTTCTAATGCTTGTATCTCCAATTGTATTGCATGTACCCAATTCTGATCAGAAGCTGCTGCTTTGAAATTTTTTGGTTCAACATGAGTTGAAAAGGCATGTAAGCCTTATAAGCACTTGACAGTCTGTCATAAGAGAGCACCTTGTCTATGGAATATAAGGAAGAAGATGCAGACTTCTTTGCTGATACATAATCTTTCATCCAAATAGCAAGATTAATATTCCTTCCAGTCTTTCTAAGTGGTATAACTTCCATTTGAGATTCAGGAGGGTCAACATTATTCTCAGGCACTGGACTTTGCTGCTGAATGTAATATGTTTGAGTGTTCTATGATCCAATTGGAATGATATCATGTACAGTAGTCATATCAGTCAGTGAGAGTTGAGGGAAGTGCATTAATGGATCTGATGCAGTAGTGACTGCTTCTGGCAAAGACACACTGAACACATCCACATCTTTACCTTGTAGACCTTTGAAAGGAAAAGTGTCTTTTCTAAATATGACATCCCTACTCACTATGCAGGCACCAGACTCCAAATCAAACAACTTATAACCCTTCTGTGTTTCTGAATAGCCAATCACAATAGTTCTTCTGGCTCTAGCATCAAGGTCCCTTTAGGAAAAGTGGAAGCAAAACATAAGCATCCAAATATCTTCAAATGATCATATAATGGTGGTTTCTGGTATAACATCTCATAAGGAGTCTTCTCTTGTAACACTGGAGTGGGCAACTTGTTAATCAGATAGACAGTGGTCCTAACACAATCTCTCTGTTTGGCATTGAACTCTGGAACTTAAGAGATCTAGCCACCTCTAAAATATGTCTATGTTTTCTCTCAAACACCCCATTTAGTTGGGGTGTATATGCACATGAACTTTGATGGATAATGCCTAATAAAGAGAACAATTTTGAACATTGAGAATTAATAAGCTCCTTCGCATCATCTGATCTCAAGACCTTCATTGTAACAACAAATTGGTTTTGTACTTTCATTAAGAAATCTTTCAAAATAATAATGACTTCAGACTTATGTTGTATCAAACATACCCAAGTATATCTACTATGATCACCAACTATAGTAACAAAGTAATGCTTCTTATCATATGTGGGAACACTGTAAGGACCCCAAATATTTGTATGTATAAGTTGAAATATAGCAGTAGAATAACTACCACTAATAGGAAATTTAAGTCGAGTTTATTTAGCTAAAGGGCATATTTCACAAGGCTCATGCTTGTTGTTATTTGTTCTAGCTGCTGTGAGATCCAAGACACCATTTGATGGATGACTTAATCTCATGTGCCAAATACTAGCATCTTCTCTTTCTTGAATCTTTGATCCTGCCAGACAGGTTGTTGCTGGTTCATTCTTCAACAAAGAAAGTCCATTGTCTTCTTTACCAATCGCCAAGACCCTGCCAGTGTAAAGATCCTGGAAAACACAAAATTCTGGATAAAAGAAGACTGAACAACATAGATCTTTAGTTAGCTTTGAAATGGACAACAAATTAAACTTGAAGTCTGGTACTAAAAGTACATTCTTCAATGTATGACTTCTCAATATCTTAGCGTTTCCAACATGTTTCACCTCACATCTCCCATCATTAGGAATTTGAACATCACCATAGTTCGAACTAATGGTTTTAAAAACCTCATCCAGACATTTTCTATTGAATGTGATATGATGTGATGCTCCTGAGTCAATTATCCATGTATTTGAAAAAACATTGGACAGTAGTGTAAGAATACCTGCCATATGAGCTTGGAGATCACCTGAACTACTAGCTTTGTTTCCCTATGCCAACAGGTCCTAATAATGTTCTTCGGAGATATATCTTCCCTTGTTCTTCAAATCATTTGATCTCTCTGCCTCAACTGCATTGCTGGTTGCATAAGGTTTAGGAGGTGAACTTGTAGATCCTGGCCTTTTCTTGCTTAGAAAATCAGGTGGATACTCAATCAGTCTATAACAGTCCTTTTTCAAGTGTCCCTTGTACCCACAATGATCACAAATAGTCCCAAATGTTACTGGTGGCTTTCTAGGCTTGTTGTTTTGATTTTGATATTTCTGTTGCTGATGTATGCTAGGAGTTGCACTGAATCTCTGGTTTGAAGAATCATTACTGAGCTTCTAGTCAATTCCTGCCATCATAATCATGGAATTTCTACTTCCATCTATTACTCCCAAACCTCTTTGACTCTCCTCTTGGATTACTAGAGCATATGTTTAATTTACAGTTAACACGGGAGTCTTAAGCAATATTTCACTTCTCATATGACTAAAGCTTTCATTTAATCCTATTAAAAACTGCAGTAATCATTGATTTCTTAACAACTTAATTGAAAGTCTAGATGTTTTACAATTACAGGTAGCAACAGGTACTAAGGCATCTATTTCATTCCAATAATCCTTCATTTTTGAAAAATAGATCGTAACTGAACTTGTACCTTGAGTTAGTGATGCAATATCCTTCCATAGCTGATAGATCCTGGTGAGATTAGATTTGTCAAATCGTTCCTTAAATTCATCCCAAACTGTTTTTGAATCTGAAGCATACACAATGTTTGAAACCAACTCTGGTGATACAGTAGCTCCAATCCACGACAGCATAATCGCATTACACCTTTCCCACAAGTTAGCCAAGCTTCCACTGAACTGGTTTTTGGTACATGTTCCATCTACGAAACCTAGTTTGTTCTTGCCTAACAGAAACAGACGTATTGATTTACTTCACAGAGTATAGTTTTCTGGACCAGTGAGCTTGATTCTGGACCGGTGAGCTTGATTCCTATCAATGTCAACCCCTGCGTATCTGATGGATTCAGGAACAGAGGACGGTGAAAATCTAATGTTCCATCCATGACTGGTGTTGAAGACGTGACTTGATCACTCTGATTTGCTGTCGTTTGCGATCTACTTTGCAGCTTAGTTTATAGCAATAAGCAGTTCATGAACCTGCTCTGATACCATGAGAAAATCGAATTAAGCAGTGAAAAAATACAGTAATGGACTCAAATCTACATTTTAGAAGAAGGAGCAATTGTATTCATTAATCTGTTGTGTGTTCCATCAAGTGGTGCTTCTTATATGTTATATACTCTCAGAACTCAGATATTATAATGACCAAGTTTTCCCTCTAACTGACTTACTGTTACTCTTCTAACTAACTCACTGACATTCTCTAACAACCTCTAACTGATTCCTAACGACTCAACTAACTAAACTTGTTCCAATAAAATAAATGATGAAAAAAAAGGAACAACTGTTTACTCGATCGGAGTTATGTCTTGAAATTCTTTATGAGTAATTATCACATTTAAGTTATTACTCGATGAGAGCAACCTCTTTTGATAGAGTTTTAGGTGGCAAGCAACTTTAGGAGCTTGTTGGAGGCACTAAAAAGATTATAAGTATCAAATCAGCTGGGAACATACTCATGCATTTTTCCCAAAAATGTCATATTCAGATCTTCTATCATCGTGGAACAGTAGATGAGCTACTCTAGAGATTTTAATTTCAATTTCTGAATAAAAAAAAGTCTTTGAAGAGAAGCTTCCCACGAATAAATCTTGTGTAACACTAATTCAAATTAATTAAGTTATAATAAAGAATATAATATGAAAAACTTATATATATGGGGAACTTGTCGGCATGAATTATAACTAATTGTTTTGAAGTTGGTACTAAATAAGAATGGGAAATTAGAAAATAGAGTGGAAGAATAAAGGGTGGCAATAACGTCGAATAAATGGGTATGGACATAGGTAGGTAGTGTCGTCATCTAAAGCCAAACTTTTTTTTACGTCACGAAAGTGAGACTGAAATCTTTTTTTGTCAAATAAAAATGTGTGGACTTTGTTGTTAGTGAATGTCATCTAGTACTCCCCCTGATCCTTTGATCCCTATTAAGTGAATTCTTCCTTTAAAATGATATTTTAAAACATAAATAGAAGGCTATTTTTCAATATTGTAATTTTGATTATCTTCAAATTATTTTTAAAAATTATAAAATAGTTAAGAATTTTATTAGTTGAAGGACAAATATGAAATAAAATTTTAATAATTCTCTTGAACTTTAATTAATTTATTTATTTATTACTACATTAAAAAGCTAATAGTTCTTATAAACTAGAGTGATTAACTAAACATATTTTCAATTTGTATTATATGCTCAATAGGTTAAGAGAAAACCTTAATTTATGTGTCTAGATGAAGTTCTATGATAAGTTAACTATTTGAGAATTGTCTACGTATTCGGCCAAACTTTAAAGGCTAAATAATCTTATTAGATATGTATCATTACCATATTATATACTAATTCTATTTGTACTTTTATACAACACATATATTACCACTAGTCAAGACTCAAGTACCATATATTGAGGAAGATATGATTTAAATATACATATTCCTAAAAAATTATTTTTATTAGTTATCTTTACAATTAAATCATCCTCAATTTAACATTTCATGTTAATTATCTCTCTCTTTCATCAACCTCCAACTCCACCATTATTTTTTCCCTCCCTTCCTTCTCTTGGCCATGATTTCCATCATTAAACGTTTAAAATTGAAATTCCTTTTCTCGGCCATGATTTCCATCATTAATTGTTTAAAATTGAAATTTGAAATAATAATACAACAATTTGAGGTTTGATTCTATTTAACCATTGTTTAAAGTCATGTACCTAAATTATTTTGTCGTGTAATTTTTGAAAGTTAAAAATAAAAGTCTATTGACTTAGAGTTTTCTTTCATGAATAGTGATTCTTCAAAGGATAAGAATGATTATTTTTTGTTGCTCAAAAACCGACATGGAGATTTGTCACGCACCAGGAGGGTACCCTGGACGTATCTGGCACTCGAAGATTATTGTCCCCAAGCGAACCACCTAGTCTTATCGCCATCGTTCCATCATTCATATACGGAAGATTAAATAAAATTAACCAACTATCATACAATAATAAGAGTAATGTCACAAGAAATAAAACAGGGATAAAACAGTCCCGACACCATCCATCGATCATCTATGTCTACGAAATCTCTATGACTAACATCTAAGAAGGCACCATGAGAGGCCATGGGTACCACGATTAAAAGAAATAATGACATAAAGATAAATAAATAACCATCCTCTAGATACTGGGGAGGACTCACCACGGTCTGGAATCAAGCTCTGAAACCTTAACGATTGGGCTGCTGAAGTCCTCGGTCTACCGTATCTGCATCATAAAATGATGTTGCGCTAGAGGGGCGTTAGTACGTGAAATTGTACTCTATGTAAAACGGGCTAATAAAAAGAAAATAGTATAGCAATATCTCATCAATCACTCATGCCTCATATCCGAGTATGGGACAAGACTCTATCACCTCACCATCCATCAAACATCAAATCATCACATCACATCGGAGTTCTATCACCATGAAACCTATCTGGGAGTTTCTTGGACCTACACTCATCACCTATGAGTCGGTGATGGTACAAGGAAGCAATGTCGTTGCGGCATCCGCCCAGTACCTTGCCGGGGTGAAAGGGCGTACATCAGGGATTTATAGTAATAGTAAGTCCTCTTTTGGGACTAAGGAAGTATCCATCCTCACGGTCCGATCCTCTGCTACGCTGGCCATGTCGGTAATGAGTGTGTGTGTGTCACGACCCAAAATTCAAGAGTGATGACACTCGTCTTATCCCACCAAGACAAGTCAGCCTACAACCTAACTATAACATTAAAAATATGAAATTATAATTAAAAAATGAAAGTTCAATTGCGGATGATAAGTCAACTTAATTAAAACTTCCCAAAAACCTAGTTGTCACGTGCACAAGCTTCTAATATTTTACAATAGATTCGAAAAGAACCGCAAATGTCAAATGATATTGTCTCTAGAATAGAATAAAATCATAAATAGGAGTAAGAAGTCAGCTGGGATGGCAAACAGCTACCTCTCGCATTCTCCACAGGAAGCCTCGGACAAGAACAAGTAGAGAGTATCACGACAATTCGAGATCGCAACCTACAAAATTATTATAGCAATGGGGGTGAGTACCAAACACACGGTACTCAGCAGGTGAACTACTAAACATAAAATTAAGTAAAATAGAATACTGGTACCCCCAACACTCCAGTCAAACCCCCACAACCTTAACGTAATTCATAACCTTCACAATTACACCATCTGAAAATTCTATGATCAAAGCCTATGATAGTATAGTCCTCAGTTATCCCACTTTCAAGGCACAGGGGAAAATTCTACAATTTATCAAGTTCTCGCTAACTCATAAGTGTCATTAAATCAATACCAAAACTAATCATGTAAAGACATAAACAAGTCAAATGATATAATGAATAACCAATCTCAATAGCACTCCATATAATCATAACAAGCCAGCGCATTATGGGATGAAAATGAATGTCGTGAGATGTAATGCAATGTAATGTCAAATAGAATGATGCATGTCTGTCCTAGTGATACACACCCGTTAAAACACAGCCCGGGACCCATAGGGCACTCCTAGTCTATGCATCTGTTGCGGCGCGCGACCCGACCCATCGAATCATAGTAACCGTCGCGGCGCGCGACTCGACCAATCGAATCATAGTATCGACTTTAATTCTCATTCTTTTTCACTAGCCGGAACCATTTTCCATCAGCTTTACATTTCTTTTTCACTAGTTGGAACCATTTTCCCATCGGCTTTACATTTCTTTTCTTGGAACATCCAGCAATCACATAGTAAATGCACAATAATCATGTTCATGGAAATAAAATATGCAAGATGCCCATACAAATTCATATATCTCAAAATCAAGAATGGGTAGCTCAATACCATAAATGTTGTCATATCCTCAATCTCAATACCATCATAACCTTAACAACATTCACATCTAAAAGTAAGTATCACATCGATATCAATAACAAATAATCACTATTTCACATATAATAAACCTACATCATTAATTCACAAGTCAAATATCAACACAGGATAATTACCTAATTCAAAATATTTCAATCAAAAGCCTACATAAATCATTCTCAACACCTCACACAAGAAGCACAAGATACTATATACTTAACAAAGGTTAAGAAATTCACTTGCCTTATATAAATTCTCGAATCACGTCAATTCCAAAGCTTTTCCCTTTCTATGACACTCTAATTCAACAAGATCTATTCAAATATAGCATCATAATTATATAATGAATCTAACGACACAAAAATCAATTAATTCGGTGAAAAGGGTAAAATGCTCCAAAAATTTTATTGCCGAAAACTGTCATCAGAATCTGAAAAGTTATACATGAAAATATTTTCCAAGTGATAAGGAATTCAATGGCGAAAACCATTTAAAAAACGGAGCTAATATGAGGAAGAAATCGCATGTTAAAGTTTTCAGAATATGTTAAAAACACAGCAGAAAAATTACAAATTTTACCTTAAATGATGCACCAAAATCAATTTATGAAGCTCCTACAGTGTTCTCCTTGTAAAAATATACAATTTAGCCTTTTGAATCGCTCAAATCCGATCAAAATTGAGAGAGAAATCGTTGGTTGAAGTTTGG
>JAPFFP010044890.1:0-12045 GCA_026153255.1 Solanum medicagineum | reverse complement strand
AAAGTATGTAAGCTAAGTTAATCGGGTTTTGAGAGATAAGTTTGTTCAGGTGCCTCATCGGCACGAGTCACGGCCCTGGGTTGGGTCGTGACAGAAGAACTTGAATTCTAACTCCAATCATGTAACCCAATTCCCCTTATCTGTCAACATCAACTCGTACCATGAAGATTTTTATGAATTCATGTATCTTAACTTATTATTAATCATCTCCTTATGGACCTTACCATGCCCTTTATAAACTTCAATGTACTAATTACCATACTCAAAATCACAAAATAAACTTGTCACCATATTCAAGCCGCATATACATAAAAAAAATTCAAATATTACCTAATTTTTTAAACCTAAATCAATGATAGGTAACTTATCACTATAACCAAAGCAGAATAGATTGAACGACGTGTCTTTGAATTCAATTCTCCACTCTCTCGGAAGACACATCTTTGACCTTGACCATCAGAGTGAAAGTCCTTGTTCTTGTATCTTTCTAAGGGCTAACCTATATCTTACTAATTATATTTTCTTTTTTTTTACTCTAATTCTTTTTAATTCTATTCGAGCAGTGCCTCAACACATTCAACGTTTTTTCATATGATCACGTTACTTATCAGACAGTAGTAATTCATAACTTTAAAGATCCACAAGTCATTATTACCAAACTAAATTCTTTTAATCTAAAATTCTTATCATATGATTGCATCCTAATCATAATACATCACGAATTCTTATTATCATTATGCTCAATAGCTATTGTCATCATCTTGAAGCCAACCTTATCATCGACATGACATTTTAAACCCAGTTATATCAATAGAATCCAAAGGACTAACCCAATTTTTATATGCACTCTCCTACTTAAATCCTTTATTGTCTTCCCCCAAGTCACTCGTTGGGACATTTTTTATTCATAAGCTTATCATTCCAATATTGATCCACTATCTTGGATCTTATTATGAAATCATCAATCCTCATTTAAAATTTTTGAGATATATTTCACCACTTACGCATTAGTCGTACCAAAGACTTATCACTAAAATTTTTCCTTATCAATGCTTAATCCAAGTGTTCATAGTAACAAACTTGTTAGTTTCTCACATATGGATGAAATGTCGGATCTCATTATACGAGTATATGATACAACTTATAACTCTTTAAGTAATTTATATTTGTATTCGACAATGACGTATTCGGTTTCATATACTGCTAGTATTACACCATAAAAGACATTAGATCCACCACTAGAACGCATCGTACATACTAAGAAAATAGTACCCAAAGTAAATTATAAACTTAATGTCTCACACAATTATATACAATCTTGGATATACATCTTAGGCCTTTTTCTTATCTAATTGGTTATCCTCAATTCACTATTTTCATCTAAGGGTCACACTCACCGTACTCATAAAATCACACTTCTTTCAAGTCAACATCTTAATTTCTCGTTTATGCTATGTCAAGCCTACTAGAGCAAATCTCCAACTAATAGTATCACTTTCGTCATGTTATCCCCTTTTTCATAATGTCACTTAAAGTTCAAGCTTAGGGTCTATTGTTAAGCATGTACATCCATACTCTTTACATATTATACTAACTCTAAACTATTAGATAAAGTCAATAAATATTAAACTACTAAATCTCATGATAAGAAATCAACCTTTATCTCACAGTATATCTAAATATAGTCTATCATCACACTCGCTTTCATAATACCTCCTTACTTAGCTAAGTTCACAACTCTATAAATCTCATGTGATTCTTCTTTCAAAATCATGAATCTATTTTAAGTCTACCACCTTATGCCCTCTGCTCTTCTATTCAATACCTATTCTTAATCTTTACTAACATAATGACATATCAACATCAACTCCTTTCTTATTCAAGTGGACTCCATCTCATACTAACTAACAACTCTTCCTCTAGATCCTATCAAAAAAACAACCACTTCTTGAAAAGACTTTGCTAAAGTAGCCACCTATAAGTTAGAATCTGCAAATTCGAATTTCATCCCTTCTCAATACGATGAATGCACTTTTTTGAACTAAAGTAAGTTTGAGTAGTATATTTGGATAAGGCAGAAAACTTGACCTCACAGGTTGCAATAGTCATCTTCCATTACTCTATATTCAAAAACTCATCTCTCTTCATGTCCCTCAAAGTTAGAATAATATACTTCTCTATAAAAAAGGTTAGAAAAAGTTGTTAAAGTCATAGCTAATGCTTTTATTGGTCAGTACTCAACATGAACCTCCACTATCTTTTGACGTCTCTTTGTAATTGGTATGTCACGAATTCAACAATAAAATTATGTCATACTCATCTTATGAAGCAACTCATGATAATCAAAACAAAATCATAAGCATCCCCAGATTTAATATACCTAGAGATCCAGAGTTTCAACTTTAAGAACTTAGCAAAGAGATCACATTGGTATTAGTCATCAAGACTCATATTCAATCGATAAAACATGCCTGTCTCCAAGGGCGCATTCATATAAGGAGCAACATAGAAAGAGAGTGAAGAAGACCAGATACCAATTGGTATCACCTAGATACCGAATGGATTCAAGCAATAGCACGAAGGAAATAAAGAAGGGAGTTTTCCTAAGGTCCTGTAGCTTCTTGAAGAAAAGTAAAGGCATCCCCATACCATTTCACAAGACTCTACTAGACCTGTCCTTGTGTGATGAGATCGTTGAACCTAAAGCTCTGATACCAAGTTTGTCACAATCCAAAATGGGTTGTAAGTGGCAACCACACCTAACCTCATAAGTGAGCGAACCCATGATACAAATCTCAATCTATATTAGCAGTCTAATTTATAAAATACGATAACAATACGGAAGTTCAATTTATAAAAATAAGAAATACCAACCAAGTCTATTACATAACATTTCCCAAAACCTTAAAATCATCGCATCAAGCACATTTAATCTCAAATACTACGTCTAAGAGTAACAACACCAAAATAAAGAAATAAAATAGTTTATGTCCTGAAAATAAGGACATCATGCCATAATTGATAGAATCCAACACGAGTTAGAAGGTTAGCTCACCCTAAAATCTGATTTACTGATGATCGACTAGGGTTGGGGGCGACTCAAATTCGATGAAACACTTGCTGCACTCTACTAAAGCAATAACAAAGAAAAATACAAATAGGGATCAGTACGGACAACATGTACTGAGTAGGTATCATCGGTCGACTCAAAATAGAAACCAATATGCACAAAGTAATAGCAGGAGAACAACTATAGCTCTTAACAGTGGCAACCAACAAGTAACAAGTATAAGTGACAACATAATAAGACAAGTACATAATCAACCAATAACATCAAGAACACACTTGAGGAATCAAGCCTCTACACCATGCTTCTATTGGGAAATGTATTATTTAAGATTGAGTATGTTAACATTTTAATACATTTTCCTTTAATATTATCGTGCCAGAACGTGGCACCCGATACCATAATACCATGTCAGAACATGATACTCGATCCAAATATATCATGTCGGAACGTGACACCCGATCCAATTATACCGCATCAGAATGTGACGCCGATCCAATTATACGGTGTTGAAACATGACCCCCGATCCAATTATACTATGTTGAAACGTGACATCTGATCAAATTATATTTAATTCATCATTTTTATCATTACTTTCTACTTTATTAACAATATTTCATCAAGCCTTCTTTAGTCAAGGCATCACTTTGATAAGGCTAGTTCAAGACTATGAATTTCATGGCCTTGGGATTTCAGACAAATCACAACATTATATCAATCATGTAAAACACACTGATTAAATGCATAAAAAAGTTCATAACAGCACTCAATGAATATCAATCACTATTAAGAATCTTTCTAACACATAGAATAAACCATAACCTACCTCAACTGAAGAACCAAAATCAAGTTAGACAATCCATCCATACTTCTCCTTTAATGCCTCAAAACGTTTTCAATCTATCAAATATGTAATCTCCATAAGAATACGAATACAATGACACTCATATTGCTATATTTATTTATTTATTTATTTTTATATACTAAAAGTAATTATCCTATTAACCTATTTTTAATAAATATGAGATAAATAGTATTAGTTATTAACTAAATTATTACTTTGATCCACCAACTAAACTAATTATCTAAAATTATCCCCAAACTAAATAATAGAAATTATTGAATAGTCCAAAAAACACCTTTAAAATTTACGAGATAAATCTTTTATATTTTATGAAACTCTATATATCAAAATGACTGAACGGTTCGTTACAATTTTTTACTAATTTGGAGTTTAACCATTCTTTTATTTGTTTCTTATTTATTTCTTAAAAAAATATAAACCTATATGATACCAATTGGGTATCAATATACCGTCAGAGTATCACAAAGCATTGAGCTCATTCTATATGATACCAACAAACAACAACATACCCAGTGGAATTCCATAAGTGGGGGTCTAGGGAGGGTAGAATTTACACATACCTTACCATTACCTCATAAAGGTAGAGAGGTTGTTTTCTGGGAACCCTCATCTCAAAAACCCATATGCAGAATAAACTAGATATGTAAAAAGGAAAGAAAAAGAAAGGAAACAAAAAGAGCGACTAATAAGGAAAAACACATGATAGTATGCAAATACGATAAAATTAACATATTAAGACGAAAATTAACAATAATATGAAAATTTGACTTTCATTATAAAGCCATCAAAATATTCACGATTGAGTCTGAATACACTTGTCATGCATTATCCATAACCATGGAGATCTCATCAGCCAGATCACCAAAGAACATAAGCATCTAGAATATTAAGAAAATGAATATGGCAACACAAATTCACACCAGTGAACCAGTGTAAACAAAGAGATAAGGGGAACCATTCTGATTAAAGAACAAACTGAATTGAAGATCTTAATAGTCATGAAAAGTATCAAACCATTATTACGCCCTGGGAGGGTACCAAAGACGTCGCTGGCACTCAGGGGCTATTGCTAGTCCCCAAGCGAACCACTTGGCTTTATCACATTCATTAATTCATACATTCTACTACTCAGCGGAAGACACAAGAAAATAAATGGGCACATCTCATTAGCTAGTCTCAAATAGTAATAAAATGAAAGGCTAGTAGAAAGACACTAGCTCACAAGTCTCAACATCAACATCTGACTCTAGTCTATGAAGCCTCTAACACTATTAGGTGGTGCCAATGACAGACTCAAGGCTACCTCAATCAAAAAAAATATTCAAGAAAAATCTAACTCTAAGCAAGATGAAAATAGGTGATGAACCCTTCGAAGTAGGAGAGGCTCACCAGTCTGCTAAACATCTCGAGATCCTCAACGGTGCGCCTGTTGATGACCTCTATCCTGTGTATCTACATCATAAAATGATGCAGTCCCAAAGGGGGACATTAATATGTGGAATGTACTGGTATGTAAAATAGCTGAGTGAAATCGAAACAAGTAGAATAATATAGAAACAACAATCAACATCACGGATTGTAAAAATCAACATGTCAAATGTCTATCTAAACCAAAAATAAAGCGTAGACAAGTGATCCATTAACCTATCAACTCATCAATCCAAATAGACTCATCTCAGAAGGACTCATCTCAACTCAGTTTACTCAGTTTGGGAACTTTCTGGGAGTTTTGCTTAACCGACAACAACCACTTATGAGCCAGGGGTTGTACAACAATCATGCTGATGTTGCCACAGCTATTCCTTACTTGTTAGGTAAGGAACGAATATGACCTACAAGGAATCTGAACTCTACCATTCTCTATTGTTTCAGAGATGTAAACTCGAGAGGGGACCATGAGATGTAATGGTTCAATCCTTTCCTATGCTGGGCCGACGTAAGTATTGAGTGCAAGTGGGACTCGCTCTTACTCATTTTGGTGCTTGATACTCATCCCAAGACTCAGTGCTAATAAAACTCCTCGTCACCATCTCAAGTAGACTCATAGAGGCACTCATCATCTAAATTGGTCTCATGGGGACACTCATTATTGCAATTAGCTGCATGGAGACTCTCATCATCTCATCAACTCAAACTCAAGGGGTCCTATATTATTTTAGGGACTTTAACTCATCTCGATGAACTCAATTTTCATTTCAAGAACTCAAGGACTCAGGTAACCAATTAGAAGAAGTCGTTTAGACAGAACTTAAGAACTCAATTATGAAGACTCATAGGATCATCAATCTCAAATAACTCAACTTCATACTCATATCAAGATTTCCATCAACATACTCATATCAAAGCTCTAGACACCATCCCTAGGTTCATTCATGTATGAACGCTTTCAAAAGTTAATATATAGGGTTTATACAATGTCTCATGAAAAATAATCAATTCAAGAAAATAGGTTATGATGATCATCAACATATGAAAATACATGTAATAGATACAATTTTCAAGAAAGTAAACAAGAAAGTATTTCAAGAAACATATATAGGGACTCATGGACTCTCAACTCATCTATGATTATCTATGGGGCACATGAGAGAACAATCCCATGCTTATGTTTAGCCTTACATACCTGGACTAAAGCTCTTCAAATCACCCATCAAGAACTCTCCTCAAATTCTCCAATATCACGTTCTTCTTTCTTCTCTCTCAAGCCCTAACTTTCAAGTGTTGTGAAAAAGGACTTAGAATGGAATTTTAGACCCTATTTACTCATCAAAATGACCTAAATTGATTTTTTTGAGTTTGGGAGGGGTTGAGAAAAGTCTAGAATGCTCCTCAAAAGATTTAAAAATTTGAATTTTGATGGAAGAGGTCGGGGTAATAGGTCCGCGACGCGGACTTATCGTACACCTGTGAAATTTTGAAAATTCAATCCCGTTGAAAAATAAATATAAGTATGGATCCGCGATAGGTCCGCATCGCGTGCCCAACGCACACCCTCACTGTCTCAGTTTTCAAATTAAAAAATTATTTTTTGATCCAGTTGCTCTAAAATCGAGTAAAGACCACTTCCCCACCCAGTTTTTTTGTGTTGATCGCAAATATGGTCTCGAATTTTCAATTCAAACTTGGGAAGACACGTTATGTACACAATTCTATTCTAGAGGTATTTTGGTAATTTTACCGTGCGTTACATCATTTCCCCTTGGGATCATTCATCCTCGAATGATGAGTAAGGGTGGATACCAAGGCATGAATAGACTCGAAATTCCTCTCAACATTCACATCTATCAGTCTGTCTTTTGACTCCTCATTTCTATCGACAATGTCTACTCAGACTCAAGAATAGACAATCATCAAGAAAACACAAATAACTTAGTTAAGGGTAAGGAAATTTACCTTCAACATTCTCATCATTCGATAAGAATAGGTATGGATATTTCTCTTTCATCTCTTCCTCAGCTTCCCATGTGGCCTTCACAATGAATTGATTCCTCCACAGGACTTTGACTAAGGCTATCTATTTGGTTCTCGATTTGCGAATCTGACGATCAAGGATTTAAACTGAAATTTCTTTGTAGGTCAAACTATCGTTCACTCCAATGTTCTCCACAGGGATTATCAAAGCAGGATCTCCCAAGCATTTCTTCAACATCGACACGTGGAACACTGGATGGATACCATCTAACTCGGAAGGCAACTTTAATTCATACGCAACCTTTCCAATCCTATTTACAATTTTATAAGGTCCAATATAACGTGGACTCAATTTAACTTTCTTCCCAAATCTCATGACACCCTTCATAGGTGACACTTTTAAATATATCCAGTCATTCACTTCGAACTCCAAATCTCTCCTCCTCACGTCGGTGTAGGATTTCTGGTGACTTTATGCAGTCTTCAATCTCTCTCTAATGATCTTAACCTTCTCCATTGCTTAATGGATAAGGTTAGGCCCAATCAACCCGGCTTCTCCAACCTCGAACCACCTAATTGATGATCTACATCTCCTCCCATATAAGGCTTCATAGGAAGCCATCTGAATGCTTGCATGATAACTATTTGTTATATACAAACTCAATCAATGGTAGGTACGCTCTGCTGGCCATATGTCTGTGCATGGAAGGTTTTACTTAAATTCACCTTCATACCCAATCCTTTCTGAAATGATCTCTAAAATTAGGAGGTGAATCAAGCTTCTCTGTCCGAGATGATAGACAAGGGGACCCTATGCAACCTCACAATCTCTTGGATTTATATCTTGGCGTACTTCTTCGCATGTTAGTAGTCTTAACTACTAAGAAGTGAGTCGATTTGGTCATCCTATCCACAATCACCCATATCAAATCATGTTGCTTTCGAGACCTCAGTAGACCAGTAATGATGTCCATATTGATCATCTCCCACTTCCACTCCATAATCTCAAAGTTTTGAGCTAATCCAGATGACCTTTGGTGCTCAACTTTCACTTCATGACAATTTGAGAACTTAGAAACAAATTTAGCAATCCCGCTTCGTTCCACTCCACCAATAGACTTCTCTCAAGTCGTGGTACATTTTGGTAGAGCCAGGATGAATGGAGTATCTAGTGTTGTGAGCTCCAGCCTTGATTCTATCTCGTATGCCATCAACATCTTGGACGCATAATCTACTTTGGTACCTCAACACCCCATCTCCCCTTTTGGAGAAGATCGTCACTTTCTGTTTGTGGACAGCTTCCTTCAATTGGAGTAGGATAGGATCTCGGTCTTGCTTTTATTTCACCTCTGCCACCCAAGATGAAGCAAACCCATTCTGGACATTAACTTCTCCCTCATCATTCTCCTAAAGTTGGACTCCTAATTGACCTAATCGGTGCACTTATTTAGCTAGCTCCTTCTTTCTTTCCTCCACATAGACTGTGCTACCCATCGACAACCTGCTAAGAACGTTGGCAACAATGTTAGCTTTACCTGGATGGTAGAAAATACTCATGTCAGAACTCCTTGAACAACTTTAACCATCTCCTCTGTCGTAGGTTGAGCTCTTTCTGACTAAAGACATACTACAAGCTCTTATGGTCAGTGAACACATCCACATGCACTCCATACAAGTAGTGGCACCATATTTTGAGTGCGAACACCACCGCCGCCAACTCAACATCATGGGTTGGATAATTCATCTCATGAATCTTAAGTTGTCTAGAAGCATAGGCTATCACCTTCCGTCTCTGCATTAGCATACATCCCAATCCAACTTTTGAAGCATCACAATAGATTACAAAATCTTCCGTCCATTAGACAAGGTTAGAACTGATGCAGTAGTCAGTCTAGTCTTTAATTCTTGGAAATTCTTCTCGCATTCATCGGGCCACTGAAACTTGACCTTTTCTCAGTCAACTTTGTTAATGGTATGGATAAGGAAGAAAGTCCCTCAAAAAATCGGCGGTAGTAGGTTGCCAACCCCAAAAAACCCCTTATGTCAATTGGGGAGGTTGGTCTGGGCCAGTTCTTAACCGCTTCAATCTTCTGAGCATCCACTCGTATACCATCACTAGACATAATATGGTCTAAGAAAGCCAGGACAATCCAGAATTCACATTTCGAGAATTTTGCATACAACTCTTGGTCCTTAAGGGTTTGAAGAACAATTCTGAGGTGATTTGCATGCTCCTCTTCATCTCTTGAATACACAAAAATATCGTCAATAAACACAATCACAAACATATCCAGATATTGTCTGAACACACTATTCATCAAACCCGTAAAGGCTGCAGGTGCATTCGTCAACCTAAAGGACATGATCAAGAACTCAAAATGACCATATCTAGTCCTAAAGGCTGTCTTTGGAATGTCACATTCCCTTACTTTCAACTGATGGTAACCAGATCGGAGGTCTATCTTCGAGAAATAAGAGGCACCCTGAAGTTGGACAAACAAGTCATCTATCCTTGGGAAAGGGTACTTGTTCTTTATGGTGACCTTATTTAGTTGCCTATAGTCAATATATATTCTGAGAGAACCATCTTTCTTTCGGACAAATAGGACAGGGGCACCCCAAGGAGAAACACTCGGCCTTATGAAGCCCTTCTCTAACAAATCTTTCAACTGTTCCTTAAATTCTTTCAGTTCAGTGAGGGCCATCCTATAAGGTAGAATTAAGATAGGCTAGGTGTCAGGAAGAACATCAATCCCAAAGTCAATCTCTGTATCAGGATAGACTCCAGACAGATCCTGAGGAAACACTTCTAGAAACTCATTCACGATCGGAACTAACTCAAGAGTTCGGGACTTAACATCATCGAATTTAACTCTCACGAGGTGATAAATGCACCCCTTCGCAATCATCTTTCTGGCTCTAATATACGAGATAAACTTTCCTTTAGGTGCCACAGAATCACCCTTCCACTCTACAACTGATTCATTCGAAAATTGAAACTTAACGGTTCGGGCTCTACAATCAACAGAGGCATAACAGGCATGGAGCCAATCAATGCCAAGAAATCAGATTAAAATCAGTCATGTCCAACTCAATCACATCAATGATAGTATCCTTATGATGGATGGACACTATGCAAGCTCTATAGACTCTCTCACCTCTAAGGGACTCACCACAGGAGTAGAAACATCAAAAGTTTCAAGAAGACTCTTGGGGGTTCTATTAAATCTACTGGCCACAAAAGGAGTTACAAAAGATAATGTGGCACCAGGATCCATCAACACATACCAATAAATAAAAAAGACTCGAATCATACCCGACACAACGTCTAGGGAGTTCTCTTGATCGTATTGACTACCCATGGCATACAAACGGTTTGTAGCTCCACTTGTGCATGTCGTAGTACCCCTCTGGTTTCCCTTAGATGGCAGGCTTGGTGTAGAAGATTGAGCCCAGTAAGCTCGCTTTGGACAGTCTCTTTGATAATGCCCTACTTGACCACACCATAAGCACACATCAATCCCCTCACGACACCTACCCAAGTGTAGCTTGCCGCATGTACCACATGGAGGCTTTTCTCATGAACCTTGAGCCGCACTAGCTTGTGACTAAGACCCATGGGCTCCAACATTCTGGGACCTCTGATCACTTCTGACTTTAGGAGAAAGTGCACTAGCAGATGATGGTGCTGGAAACCAATTTCCATTGCCTTTCCTCCCAACCTCATGGCTGGATATTTTAGCCTTCTTTCTTTTAAACTCCTCTCTATCATGTTGCCTCTCCTCATCAGTCTGTTGCACAAAGGTCATCAATCTCCCAATATCCTTGTCACTCAAGAGCATTGCTCCCCTCCCATCTCTCTTTGGCCCTTTGTTCAACCCATCAACGTACATCCTTATCCTCCCCCTCATATCAGCAACCATATCCGGAGCATAGCGGGATAATTGTGTGAACTTCAGCACATACTCTTGTACAGTCATAGAGCCTTGTTTCAAGTTCAAGAACTGTCTTACCTTCGCCTCCCTTCTTTCCCTTAAGAAGAAATGCCCCAAGAAAGCTTCCTCAAACAAAGCCCAAGTTATCACAGGGGCACTCTCCCCTCTACCCTTCTTCCACTAATCCTACCACAGTCTAGCCACCCCATTTAGTTGATAAGCAGCTAGTTCCACTATGTCAGGATCCGCCACATGCATCACTTGGAACACTTTCTGAAACTCTTCCACATCGTTCTCAAGATCCTCAGTGGATGCAGACCCTTTGAACCCAAGCAGATTCATCCTCGAGAATTTTCGGACTCTGAAAGTGTCATGGGCATCCTGTCAGGCCACTCCTTGTTTTGCAACAGGTGTTGTGACGGCCTGGCGAAGCTCAGCATTGTAGACCTCATCTTGCGGGGGCTGAGCAACAGGGACAGCTTGTTCCACATGCACCTCATGTTCTTGAGGCTCAGGTGGATTGACATTCTGTCTGGCTGGACATCCTTGTCACGACCCGAAATTTAGGCATGATGGCACTCGTCTTATCCCACCCAGACAAGTCAGCCTACAGCCCAACTATAACATTAAAAATGCGAAATTATAATAAAAATAAAAGTTCAATTACGAAAACAATAAGTCAACTTAACGAAAATTCCCCAAAACCTGGTTGTCACGTGCACAAGCTTCTAATGTATTACAATAGATTCGAAAGAAACACAAGTAT
>JAPFFP010044889.1:0-12045 GCA_026153255.1 Solanum medicagineum | reverse complement strand
ACTTATGTTTATGTTGTACAGTTAAGTTGAGGCGGGGCCTGTCCCGACCCTTATCAGATGTTCTTCTTTACTTAGAGACTTTGTAGACTCCTTACAGAAAAAGTGAAGTCATGTTTCGTATGTTAGACACCGGGGCCCCAACGGCCTAGTCATATGCATTCCCTTTTGGCTTATTATCACGGTTTATCTATTTTAAGACATGCTAGAGGTGCAAATCCCATGTGACAAGCATAGTAAATGTATAGTATAGGTTGGTTCTCCCGGGCCTTATCGACAACGGGTGCCAGTCCACCCTAACGGGGCATGGGGTGTGACAGCAAAGTTGTACGTCCATGAGTTATTGAGGTTGCATGGGGTTCCCTTATCTATCATATCGATCATGGTGCTCAATTTTATTCTCATTTTAGGAGGTCTTTCCGAAAGGGTCTTGGTGCAAGGGTTAAACTTAGTACGGCCTTCCACCCTCAAATAGATGACCAAGCCGAAAGGACAATTCAAACCCTTTAGGATATGCTTGGGGCATGTTTATTGGAGTTGAGGGGTTGTTGGGATGACTTCTTTCATTTATTGAGTTTGTATATAATAATAGGTATCATTATAGCATTGGTATGGCTCGTTTTGAGGCTTTCTATGGTAGGTGGTGTAGATCACCAGTTGGGTAGTTTGAGGTTAGAGAGATGGCTTTATTGGGACCTGATCTGATTATTGAGGCTCTTGAGAATGTTAGGATGATTAGGGAAAGGTTGAAAATAGACCAAAGTTGTCAAAAATCTTATGCCGATGTGAGGAGAAGAGACCTTGAATTCAAAGTGGGTGATTGGGTCTATTTGAAAGTTTCTCCAATGAAAGTTGTAGTTCATTTTGATAAAAAGGAGAAGTTGAGTCTGAGATATGTTGGTCCTTATAAGTTGATAAAGAGGGTTGGCAAGGTAGCTTATGAGCTGAAGTTGCCTAGTGAAATGAATTTCATTCATGCGGTGTTCCATGTCTCTATGTTGAGGAAATGTGTGGGTGATCCTAATGCTAATGTCCCTCTTGTTATTATGGAGGTTGTTGAGGATAAATTGACTTATGAGTAGGTTCCAGTTCAGGTTTTGGATAGGCAAGTGAAGAGATTGAGGAACAAGGAGGTAACATCCGTTAAGGTCCTTTGGAGGAACCAACAAGTCAAAAGTGCTACATGGGAGGCCGAAGCGGACATGCAAAAGCGGTATATTTTTCCACTCCACTCAATCCTAAGGTACTAATTTTAAGTCCCCTATATGATTTCATATATTATATATCAGCCCCTAAGTCATTCATATGCATTCATGTTTAAGTTGACAAATTTATGATGATTTTACACTTATGTTGAGATTTTGAAAATGGCATTTTAAATGTTTGTTGCATTCTTGTTAGGCGGATTTGTTTATGATCACTATTGTCATGTATATTTCTTTTACATCTGGAAATGAATGTTCCCAAGGGGGAGATATTGAAATGACCCCAAAAAGTGCCCGAAAATGTGCCTCGGAAGTTCCTGAAAATGTACTTTTTATATATCTGAAAATTCATGTGTGAAATCAAAAATCTGACTTCATTTTCATGTTCGGGAGGTAAAAATGAGGGGGAAAGGGTCTAACCCTAACTTTAGAGCAACCGTATTAAAATTCAAAATTCCCAAAATTCAAATTGCAGTGAGCAAAGCGTACATTACACCCCGATTTTAGAACAACCGTATCAAAATTCGAAATTCCCAAATGTCAAATTCCCGTGAGAAAAGCACGCCGCTTCCGCGACACACAGGTGCTTATTTTTGGGACTGTTTTTTGGGTCTCGGTCCTAGATTTTCAAGTCTTGGGCCTAAGTGTTCCCAAACGGGTATTTACCTATATTTAGCAATATTTCAGCTTCATATCATCCTAAATATTCCCAATACTCACTCAAACATTTAGCCATATTTTTCACTCCTAAATTCAAGTGTCGAAACCTCTTCCTGATATAAGGATTTCCTTCAACCTTCAAGCCTCCATTTTCAATCATCACCAAGAGTTTCTCCAAAGCTAATGTATGTGGGTTTCAACCATTAGATCCTCTCATCCATGGTTACCTAATCTCTTTTTTAATCAATTTGCATGATTTAAAGTTTATTTTACCAATGGATCTACTAGTATGAACTTGTCTAAAAACTATGTTAAAGCTATATGAAATTGTGATTGTTTTGCTATATTTTTGAGCTATAAATTGTGAATCTATTGTAAGATTTGATGAGGGGTTTTGATGTTTATTTCTTAAGTGTGTTGCAAGGTTTTGATTGATGGTTTTACAATGGATTTTCTTGCACTATTTCATTCTTGAATTGCAGGGTTTTACCCTAGCACTACACACTCGCCAAGTGTTTGATAAAATGTCCGGTTAGGCATTCTTGAGGAATTGAATCTCTAATGCATGTCTTATGCTATGAATGACTCTATGATGATGAAACAAGGGTACATATATGTTGATTTCATGAAAAGTATCTATAGTGATAAAAGATGATCAATTGCCTAGTTGGGGGTTAGTAGGCCCGAACTACCACATTGAGGGGTATATACTTCATTCGCCTAGCTCGGGGGGTGGTATGCCGGTGCTACCACATTGAGGGGTATATACCTCAATTGCCTCACCAAGGAGGTAGTAAGCCTTGGTATATGATGATGGTCACCTTCTTCACTTGTAATATGTCCTTCTAAGCATGTTTTACTTTAAAGTAGGACTCATTCATGTCTTATTGTTACAATGCTATCTATTGATTATAACATTTCATCTTTCCTAAATGATTATCATTTGTTGCATTGCATCCTACATACTTAGTACATTCAGATGTACTAACGCATATTCTTGCCTACAGGATATCACCATATAGAAACTGGAGCCTAATTTGCTCATCCTCCTCCTCCACTTGGCTAGTACGGTACACTCAAGCTAGTTGGTGAGTCCTCCATTTTGGGGATGTCAGTTGATCTTTCTCTTATTACGTATTGAGACACTCTTCTTATTTGTATATTTCGACTATGAGGGTGAACCCGATTGCTTTGTCTTGGCCCCCACTCTATCTATGTAGTACAGGTGTTACTGGACATATTATGTATGTATGCTATGGATCGTTGACTCTCTTGTTACTTGATGGTTATGGTATGAAAGCTTTCCCTTTTAGTCCTCATTTCCCTTATGCATATCTCTCTTATTGTTTTATCTTGTTTCTGCAACCAAGGATGTGTATGTGATATCCTAAGAGGCTTGTTTGGAGTTTCTTCGGGTTCTCCATTCGTTGGTCACGTCTAGGCCCTAGGATTAGGTCGTGACACCACAAACATGTAGTAAAACCCTCATGTAGGTTACCTTGAAATCAATCACAAAAGCTCAGGATATTTCATAGTTTCAAAGCTCAAAGTATGCATAGTCTCAATAGACATAATCAATTCATTGAATAAACATGAAATAGATATTCATGCATAATCAATCAACACTTGGTAAAACCCCAACATGATTTATGTTCATAATTCATTATAACATATACCCATAGGTAATACAACTTGAAATCATGCTCTGTTCATGAATAGAGAAGGTTGGGCTCCATGCGCGAATGAACTCATGGATGATGACCCACATACTTTAAACCTTGAATTCCTTGAGGTGAACTTGAAGTAGAGTTATAGCTTGAAATTAGTCCTTTAGTCCCAAAATTGAGCTTGAAATCCTTAGATTTGAATGAGAGAATTGATAGAATCTTAGAGAGGTTTTAGAGAGGACTTTGTGAGTTATAGAGTTGATAAATGGTTAAGTATGCGTGATTTAATATTTAAGTGGGCATGGGGCTATGACCCCAGTGCCCTTGGGTGGATTAAGAAATCCAAGGAAAATAATGCACTTGTCCAAATCCCCTAGCGCGACACGAACCACGAACTACACTAGTCCACTCCCTTAGCGTGTCGCAGCCAGGGCGTAAACAGCCACTGAAATTTAAAAATTAGCGAAATTATTTTTCCCATACGGTCCTCTAAAATCTGGGTTATACTCATTTGCCACTCAATTGTTCCCCCTGACTGACAATGCGAAGTCAGAATTTTGAAATCACACACGGCTTTTGAGATATATGAAAATTACGAATAAGGGCATTCCGAAGCACATGAGGGGCGTTTCACAACCACAGCCCATAAAATGTTTCATGGCCCATATTAATGATCGTGGTTTATAATTCGGCAAAATTCATATTTCAAGATTCTTAGGTATGCCATCAAAGGAAGTGACTTACAGCCCATAAGTTAATCTAGCACTCATGACTAGGGTTTCGTAAGTTGCTTTCGACAATGTTTAGTAAGGGACAATATGGTCATTCCCCACAAATATATTCCTATACTATATCATTTAGGGGATGGAAAGGAAGACCTATATTAGTCTTCAAGCCGTAGGAACACCCCTCATTCTGTCATTCATTCAATTACATATTTCTAAGGCAATAACTCCCAAGAACAAGTCCAGGGTTTCCAAGATTCTTCCCCAAAGGCTTCATTTTTGTTTCTCTCTAGTTCCCCAAATATGTGAGTTCATTTATAGTTATCCTTTCACCTGTAGAGTTCCCTTCGTTCCATTTTACCTTATCGTCAAGTTCCTCAACTCCAAGTACATTTTTATGATGATTTCATAATCCTTATGTTTTTGTGTGATGCTCATAAAGTTAAATGACTATTGTGTTAAGTGTGTGTATATATATATATGTGTGTGTGTGTGTGTATGTGTGTGTATATATATATATATATATTTGAAGAATGATGTTGATTCCATGATGATTTTTGATATGGTCAAGGTTGGGTGATACCGATGTGCCTTTTTGAAGATATTTCTTAAGACTTATGTGATTTATAATTATTCCATGCATCAATTAAGCCCAACTTATTTTCAGTGAAAGTTTCCCATGAATTATGACTATAGCTAGGGCATATATGAAGAGCTTCAAAGTTAAAGTTTACCATAGGTATATGGATGATGATTATTGCTCTAAAAGTTTCTTAAGTTCGAGCTACTCCTATGATTGCTACTTATGATTCTAAGAGAATGATATAAAAGATTCCAAGGGATAACTTAGCACTAAGACGACTATATATTGGGACTCATCCCGTTAGTTGAGGCATGATCCCTTGTAGCCAAATGTCAATGTCCCTAACTATTTGCCACCATAGGAGTATTATAGGCTGGTCTAGTGGATCCATGTAGTTTCAAAAGTAATAAAGGATGCAATTACAAAGTTACTAAGTTTTAGATATCTACATTAGCAAGTAGATTCCCCTTTTCCCAATGGAAGGAGTGCATTGGCCTTTTCTCAATGGAAGGAGTTCATTGGATCTTTTGTAGCAAGTCACATGGTCTTACTCTCGACTATGGTCCACTCTCACAAGTTTACATGATCTTATTATATGTCTTCACTTTATGTATTTTCTTATGCATTGTCTCACATTGATCTGAGCCATATTTCTTGTGCATGTTTAAGCTTATTTCATGACTCTTTAACCTTATGTGTACTTGTATGTTATGTTTAACCATGATGGCATTACAATTTTATCTGTGCATTGTATCTAATTGATGCGCAACCAAAATACAACACTTTTAATACTTAAAAACATGGAATTTTGGGTGTTCTCAATGCGATGTTAGTTGATTTCATATGTTTTATGTTTTGTTTGCAGGATTTCAGGTCTAGCCTCGATTTTGGGGAGAAATATAGAAGTTGCTGAATTTTACTCTTATATGAGACCCTTTATGGGTCATGGATTATTTTACGGGTCGTGAAGTGGTTTCGTGAACAATTCCATTGAGGGGCTAATTTTCTGAAGTTGGTTTTCGAACATGCAGATGAGTCGTGCAATGATTTATGAGTCGTAGACCATGCTTCTTTCCTTGAAGATCAAAATTGGAACTTTTTGAAGATTCATCAGACAAAAACCCTTTACAATAAAATACTTTACTAGTTGTAGGGAGGTGTCATAAACTTGAAGCCTTTTTTTCTAATAACTTTGTATGAGACATTGACTAAAGGCCGTGGAAAGCAATACGGCCCGTAAACCCCTTTCATATGGCATGCCGACCAGTTATCCTTTTTTGTTTAGGACATGTATTTATTTATTGTAAATAGATTTTTAGGTTATTTTTCATATGTTTTGACATATTGTCTAAAGAACTCAGTTATAAGATATAAAATAGTGAGGTTACATTGAAGAGTCTTTGAGAACACATGTGTTAGAATTTCATCTTTGAACTTGTGATTCTTACTGAAGTTTGATTGGTTTCTTCTTAATTATCTTGTATAAGTGTTCAAATAACAATATTCCAATTTATAATTATTGCATCTACAAATAGCATGAGTACATAAATCCATATCTAGGGTTGTGAGAATCATGAAGAACTAACAAGGTAAAACTGGATATTCATAATTCTTGGACAGTGTGCATCCATGTATTAATTAAATCTCTTCGTTTTGCATGGTTTCTAATGGTTAACAACACTAGAAGCCACCTAGTGTTACTGACTAGACCAAGGTAGTAATGAATAGAAAAAGAGATTAATTTATTAGATTTGATGGATGTATTCTCATCTAATCAACCAAATTGGGCCAAGGGAATGTTGCATTGGGACTAATAGTTAAGGGTTAATTATGCACACTATAGAGATGGCCAAGTTACATAGTGAAATTCACCTCTAACCTTTTACTAAATGGCTTGGTGAACATAGCTTATCATCCTGCACGCTACACACTAGAAAAAAAATTAGGTTATCCAGTGATACTGACTTAGGGAATCATGGGGAACACAAAACCCTAGTTTCTTTCCATATTGATTTCTCTGTTCTATTAGTTAGCTTTATTTTTATTCTCCCTTGACTTTAGCAACCCCCCTTGGGGAAATAAGTCATTTAATTACTCGATTTGCAGTCATTGACATCTCTTGTGTGTACGCATTCCATATAGGTTCGACCCTGACCTTATTTAGTTCTACATCTTGACAACGACCATTTTATCCTCTAAAAAGAGGCGTAACTTGGGTGACATCAATATTTTGGCACCGTTGTCAGGGAATATAACTAGACTTAGTTAATTCTTAAGTGATTTGAGTGTTAATCCTTATTTTCCATATTTTACATTGTGTTTTTATTTTTTTTCTTTTTTTCGGGTGTAAGTGTAGTGTATGTCTATCATTGGTAGTCAGTGCAATCCCTTAACTCTATTTGATCCATAAATACAGAGAACGTTGAGAATAATTCCCCAAGATAATGCCAACAATGTGGAAAATGTAGTTCTGAACAGGAACAAGAATGAAAATGCTGGACATGAGAACCCACCTCCTCTTGAGGATATTGCTCCACAGCCTCGGGACTTTTATGCCAATGCTTATCAATGGAACCAAAACAAGTTAAATCTTATGGCTATGTAGGTGACTGGAGATATTATTTTGCCAGCACTACCGGTAGACACAAAGTTCATAGTCTCAAGTGGGTTGCTTCAGATGCTGAAGAATTGTGGGCTATTTGTGGGCTTACCATTGGAAGATCCACATATCCACCTACACAATGTTGAATTTGTTTGTATGAGTGTGATGGGAACACATAATCTGTCTATGGATGTTGTTGGACCTTTTGTCTTCCCTTTATCTCTTACTTGCAAGTAGAGGTGACAAATGGGCGAGTTGGGTCAAATTTGGATGGGTTAAAAATGGGTTAACATAAAATGGGTAATAATTCAACCCGTCCATATTTTATATGGGTAAAAAATGGGTTGCGTAACAAATGTATTGGGTAAAAATTAGCTTACCCATATTTTCATGTGCCAATAGTACTCTACTTTAAAATTCAATATGGATAAAATATTTTAGTTTATTTTTGGATGAAAAATTGAAAATATGTATTTAATTTTTGTGTATATACATATTTAAATATTTTATGTCACGTCTTATACTTGAAGTGAGATGCATATACTCCATTCTTTCCTTTTTCATTATCATGTTGCGTCTTTCAAAAATCAATTTAACTAAATTTTAAAGATAAATTAGATTATATTAATTCAATATTTTTTAAAAAGTTTAATATTTAAGAACTATATAAAAGTACTATAAATTTTAATTTTTCTTATCAATGTGATAAAACAAACTTTAAAAATTTTAGTTAAAATCCATTAATTCTCAAAAAGAAAATCATGATGACTAAACTTAAATGGAGGGATTATTTATTTAATCTATATAAGTAATTCGGGTTTCATTTTTGGCTAGGTCACATAGCTTAAGTAATGGTAATATCAATTCTCTCAATATATGTCTCAATTAAAAGTTGCTAATAAAAAGTAATTGCACGGTACAATTAATATAATTTTATCTATATATATTATATTTTGTTTTACCAATATAATTAATATACATTTTTATGGGTTAAAAGAGCATGTAATGACAAATTTGAGGAAAAAGAGTACGGTTGGATAAAAAAATAACTTTCAATTTTTTTAAAAAAATTCAATCTTTTTTAAACATAAAATTTTAAATTATTATTTTTTGAATCTGACGAAGTGGGAGTGGGAGGGGGGCTGGGAGTGGGGGAGAGGATTGCTTTGGGTGTATATCATAGTTTACCCACATTTTTACCCATAAATACCCATCTTTATATGTGTTGAATGTGGGTTTGGACACATATATTACCCATGTGAAAAAGTCACTCACCCGATCAATTATAATATGGGTGGGTTGGGTGGGTACAAAAATACGAGTTTATTTTTTTGGAAGTACTGGTAATGTATCATTATAGCTATCTGAGCTCCCGCTGAAACCCCCCAAAAAGCGCCTGAAAATGTGCCTGGAAATGCCCATAATTGTAATTTTCATATATCTTAAATCCGTGCGTGATATCAAAAGTCTGACTTCATATTCATGATCAGGGGACAAAATTGAGTGGAAAATGGGTATAACCCCGAATTTAGGTCCAAAAGTTTCGAAAAATACTAAGGATCAACGCCCCTGGCGCGCCGCGGCCAACGCGAATCAGTGTATTTTTTTGCCAGTTTTTCCTATTTTAGTCCAACCCCTTGGGGTGTTGGGCCTAAGCCTTCGAATGATTAAAAACACCTTACTTAGTCATTTTTCAATCCCATATCATTCCACACATTCGACAAAATCCTCTCTAACACTTAGCCAAATATTTCATCCAAATTCAACTCTCACAAACACATCTCGGGATCTCAAGAAATTCATTCAAGCTTCAAGTTCTCATTCAAATCTTCATCAAGGAAATCCCAAAAGTTGAGGTATATGGGTTTCAACCATTGGGTCCTTTCACTCATGGTGCCCAACTTTCCTTTTTATGTAAATTGCATGTTTTAAAGTTAAATTATCTATGAGTATCTCTTATTATAAATTTGATTATAAACTATTTTTGGGTTTCATAAATTGTTGACTGTATAAGAATGTTTTGACCTATGAATTAATGATGTATTATGAGCTTTGATGAGGGGTTTCAATGTATCATGCTTGCGCACAACCTCTGGCGTTGATGAGTTAAGACATCTTTGGTATTCAATGCTTAGCTTGTAGTCCTTGACCAGCTTAATCTTGTGAGTACATATGCCAGGTAGGATGCTAATGATGTTTGCCATCGCCCATCCAATAACCTTTTTAAAGAAAGCACCGAAACCAATGCTCCTACATGTTTGTCATTATGATTTGTAGCCACAATAACAGGAAAAGTATTGTTAGCACCCAAAAACATATACCTTGGATGGCTTGGAAGAGCCTTTAACTCCAACACTAGTGGCTCCTTAATAGATGGGCTAGTAGTTTGTGACTCGATTTTCGAAGTATAACTCAAGCTTGACTTCATGCCTAGATAATCTAGGTGCTCCCACAGCCTTTATTGTCTCATCATAGTCTAGGATGTTGTCACCCTCGAAGTTTGTCAATATAGCCTCACGAGTATGGACACCTAATCTTTTCTCGACTGGTACCTCTGGTTGTACCTTATTAATACCATAAATAATAGAGCCAACACTTAGATCATCAAGTCTTTTCACAGATTAACAGATGTTGAAGACTATTTCTTCATCTTTCAATCTAAGCATTAGTTGGCCTAACTCCATGTCTATTAGTGCTCGTCCAGTGGCTAGAAAAAGCCTTCCTAAGATGATTGAGACTTTGAAGTTGTCTTCACAATCTAGAATCACAAGTCTACAGGAAGTATGAACTTTTCCTCTTTAACTACATTGTCATACAATATCTTGACAAGCTTATTCACTATCCTTGTCACGACCCAAGCCTATGGCCTGGACGTGACATGATTAATGGGTAACCCAAAGGGACCCCCATCAAGCCTCTTTACTTGTCATAAGACATCCTTGGCCGCGGAAGCATACAAAAGACATATATATTAAAACAAGCGCAATGGGGCTAAGGAAAAGCTTGCCAAAATAACAACATTACCAAAACATGGAGTCACAACTCATATCATATATACACAACTTGTCCAACAAATACCTCTAAATACATAGATGGAGCCAAGGCCAAGACAGAGCTACCGGGCTCACCCTTATAGACAATAGAAAATAAGATAGTGTCTTAATACATAGATAATAGCAACATAGACTAAGGTCCTCGAAATGGAGGACTCACCAATAAGCTTGGAATAGCACTGCGTAGCCACGTGGAGGAGGAGAATCAACTCGGGCACCAGTTCCTATATGTTGATATCATGTAGGCAAAAGTATGCATTAGTACGTTTGAATATACTAAGTATGTGGGATGCAATGCAACAACGAATAGGCATCATAATCAAAATGTGTAACAATAGACAATAGGCATAATATAGTAATATGGCATGTATGATCGATGCTAAAGTAAAACATGCTTAAGTAAATCATGCTAATATAAAATATCATATGTGAAGAAGAGACCAAGCTAACTTTCTAATCTTGGTTGGTTGATGATGTTCACACCCCAATCATCCTAGGTGGCGAGCTATAAACCCCTCACATGGTTGATGTTGGTCACACCCCAATCATCCTAAGTGGTGAATTATAAACCCCTCACATGGTTGATGTTGGTCATATCCCAATCATCGTAGGTGGTGAAATATAAACCCCTAATATGGTTGATGAGTACAAACCCCCAACTTGGTTGATAATGGTCACACCCAATTATCCTAGGTGGTGAGGTACTAACCCCTCACATGGTTGATGAGTACAAACCCCCAACTCGGGTGGTGATGGTCATACCCCAATCATCCAAGGTGGTGAGGTACTAATCCCTCTCATAGTTGATGAGTACAAACCCCTAAATCGGTTGAGTATGGTCTAATGCAACACTTTATATAGAATTTATCATGTACATAAGCTCATTTTATCATTATGACATCATTCATATCATATCTCATGCATTGGACATTCAATTCCTCAATAAACCATAAATGGACATCTTATCAAACACTTGGTGGGTCTACAATGGGGTTATAAGACCATGCAATTTAGGGATGAAATCATGCAAGAAAATTCTTGTAAAACTATCAATTAACACCTTGTAAAACCCCTCATTACATTCACATCAAAACTCATCATCAAAACTTAAAATAAATCGAAGATATATGGCTCACATCATAGCAAAATAGTCATAACTTTACATACTTTTAACATAGTTCATAGACATGTTCATACTAGTAAACCCATTTGTAAACTAAACTTTAAATCATGAAATATAACAAAAAGAAAGCTTGGGTATCATGGGTGAAAGGAACCCATGAAAGAAACTCACATACCTTAGGTCTAAAGCTGCTTGAATTGAGATTGGGAAGAATGGAGGCTTGGAAATGATCTTGGAATCCAATTTTGTTCTTGGGATTGCTTGAAATTGAATTGATGCTTGATGGAGGCTCTTGAGAGGATTTGGGAGTGTGATTGAGATGATAGTGAAATTGGGTCCTTAAGATTAGAGTTAAGTCTTCCAGGAAGGTTAAGATAGTCCAAAAAGTCAAAAAGGGTCATTACGATAATTAGCATTTATGAAAATGCCA
>JAPFFP010044888.1:0-12046 GCA_026153255.1 Solanum medicagineum | reverse complement strand
TTCTCAACCTTGGCTTTCTTTCTTTTTACAAAATTCGAGCAACAAGTCATAAATGCGACATGTCTTGGCATTACCATCGGAACTTCTCTTGGAAACCATCATGAGGTTTCTTCCAATAATGTTATATAAGTAATTTTCTACTATATCTTTCATAAAGTTTCTCTTTATGAATTTTTGCCAAACATTTTGTTGTGCACAACTACGTTAACTTCGATACATATATCTCTTCATCTTCAAAAAATACTCCAAAATACAAAAGGCAAGGTTTCTAATGAAATGGTAATTCTTGGTAACTAAGATTTATTATATCCTCTGACTTACCCTAGATGTGTGGACCAAATGTATTGCCACTTGTTCCCAATAATGTTTTTCCTTCTCCATTATTTAGAGAATACCTGCTATCAAGACAACTAAAAGAGCTAGTCGTCCACACTTCTGTGCTATCTTTTGGCCAACATCTTCTAAGACAATGGGGCAACTTTTTTTGTTTAACACCTTATCCTTCAATAACATCCAACTTTCTTCTGTAGTAAACATTTGAAGCAAATGAGGATCACTGACAAGTTTAGCATGGAAGGCAATATCACCAAGGTGAGTTGTCAATATAATTCTACTTCCATTATTGACATTACAAAAGCAAGGGTATAGATCATCCCATGAAGCAGTTTCCCCGACATCATCAATGAGGATAAGGTACCTCGGAACCATTAGAAGTTTGCGCAACATATCTACTAATTCATTCTCTAGTATTTTATCACTTATAACTGTATCCTTTGTAATATCATGAAGAATGGTTAGTAACAATTTCTTGCATATATATACTTGAGAAACACAAAATTGTGCATAGACATCAAAATGAGAGACAACTAACTGGTTATGAAATAGTTTGTTAGCTAGAGTTGTCTTACCCATTCCGTCCATACCTACAAAAATTGATATAACATCCTAGTGTGATGATCCTCTGATTAGTTACCATCTTAGCATGTCCATCACCTCCTGAAATCCCACCATCTCTTCTCTTATGCTTGTACTCCTAGCCAATTCTAAAGTATAAGCACTGGCAACATAGGTGGTACCATGCAATATCAAGTCAGAGACTTTCTTTTCATAATGAATCTCCTCTACCTCCCTCATGAGTTTTGTAATCTCGTCTATGATGTCCTCGGTCCAGAGAATAAGACACCAGTCAGGAATGTCTTTGTCCATAAAACCAACAACCATATAATCTACCTCATATACTTTGGCAATCACCTGCATCGCAAAAGATCCGAATCCATCACGCTACTTCTGAAAGTACTCCAGTTGCTGCTGGATTGTCTGAAGTTAGCTCCATACAAAAGAAAGTGATCACATGCAAAGAATCACTTGTTAAATCAGCCAATGATATCCGGAAACACAAGTTAAAAAGTGGAAAAATTGTGGTTTCAAACTCTTTATCTATATGTAGAACAATCATCATACCTTGACCCTCAAATGCCAGCTTGATATATCTATTAGGTAAGCACACTGTTGATCTAGCTTCTAGAGTTTTTTATATGTACTAGATTCTAGAGTTCTGTTTCCTTGACACCTTACATATTGCTTAAATCATTTCTGTAACAATCATTCACTCTTGGATTGATTACTAATTTGACAGTTCTTATAGAAAACTAATATAACCATGTCAAATTTAAGAGATAAAGTTAGTTTTGGTAGAATCATAATGTTGTTGATTTGCCATTAACACCAGGAAATAAGGAGAATACTAAGTAATAGTACTTGAATATTGAAAACAAGGCCAAAACATGTATAAATTACCAAATAAATCTCAAATGTTAGCTGTATGTGTGGGAATAATCTTTATTGCGTCATATCTATATTTTTTGTTTAATACATCAGCGTAACAGGAATGCAACTCAGAACATCTAACATTGTGATAGACCTCTTGACCACCTTTTGAAACACCCATCATGTGCTTCGAAATGCTCCATAATTGTATTTTTGATATAACTCAAAAATCGTGTGTGATTTCGGAAATCCGACTTAATATTCTTGATCGGGGTGCAAAATTGAGTGGGTAATGGGTAACCCCCGTATATAGAAGACCCATTGCAAAAAATATTTTTTGCAACGGGATAATTTCCAGAGAGCCTGTGTGCGCAGGCCGCGATGCGCTTAGGGCACGCAGTACTGTAATTTGAGCAGGCGCGCCTTGTTCATGTCGCGCTTGGGCCGTGGACTAGTGCAATTTTTCCCCCAATTTTCTTGCTCCATCCAAGGGCATTTGGGGAATAACCCAATGCCTATTCAAATGTGAAAGACCCCTTTTCCTTAGTCATTTTCAACCCTATGAACCTCAGAACCCTCCTAAAATTCTCTCCGAAACATCACCCAACATTCCATTCAATCTCAAGAAATCTGAACGATCAATTTTGGAATTCAAGAACCCAACTCAAGCCCCAATTCTTCTTCCAATTTTCTTCAAGAAACTTCAAAGTTTAGGTATGTGGGTTTGATTGTGGGAAACTTCCCTCCTACCAGTCCAACCATTTCTTCTTTCCTACTGCACGAAGTTTATGAATCATTATGGTTATTTGTGAACACTAGAATATGCCATTACTACTTTGCATTCTATTATAGTTTATTTTGTGCATTATCATGAAGTACAGTATTATGTAGTATTTATGGATTTATGGATTATTTTTGGGGTTTTTATGAACTCTTGTTAATGATGATATTAGTATGCATTATACATATGCCCTCTATATGGATTTTACAAGAAATGATGTTTTATGCCAAAATATTGCTAGGGTTTGATATTAAGATGGATTTCATGCTCCCACGTCCATATTTTGAAAGATGATGTATATTATCATGATGGATGGATTAAGAATTATTTAAACTAATTATTTTCCCTATACATCTTGAAATATAATACTTTCTTAAAATATGAGAGTTTTACTACAATATTAGTGGGTTGATTTGAATGACTTTGAAATGGGTTGATCTTACTACTCTTGAAATCCATGATTTTAAGGACATGGGCATATGTCCACCATGTGTTTGACTAAATTACTTGACAAGGATTCTTGATGTTGGTGAGAGATTTTTCTATAAGTTTACATGACAAGTATTTTTATGTTGTTGAAAGGCTATTGCACTATTTACAAGTCAAGTGTTTTCATGAAAATTATGGGCTCCCAAGTGTGTGTTTAACTCATGAAAGATATCTCAGATTTTACAAGTGATAAGTTGAGCCCTATTTCAAAATTTTATCCTCTTGTGAGTCATTCATGTCAAGTTGAGGGGCAAGCATATTTTCTATATTTTTCACCTCATATTCAAGTTAAGATCACTAGTAGAGGTCAAGCATGTAAATGAGCTACTCATGTCAAGTTTGCATGTTTCTTACAAGTTATTCATGTTATGATTAAAGTTGTGATTTTTTTAAGTATTCCATGGGATTAGACTTATCACTAATTTAGGCTTAAGGTTGGGTCTCGACTTAAGGGGTCCTTATATAAAGTCTGTAATCTCTAAACTATGTGCCACCATATTATCATATTATTTCCCTAAATGGGCTTTACTAGTGGATCCATCTAGTTCATATTTTTTTCCCTCAAGTGGGATCATATACGGTTTACCTTGGCAAGTAGACCACACCTTATCGAGAGGGTGTCATGCCTCGTTACCTCACCAAGGGGGTGTCATGCCTCGTCACCTCACCAAGGGGGTGTCATGCCTTGGTTTCCAATTAGTAGCTCCCTTGGTCCATGTTAGTTAAGGTCTCCTCCCACATATGTATATTATTATTGTGCAAGTTGAATATTTACATGCATGTTTTAATACAAGCAGTGATCATACATGTCATATTGAGTTTATATCCATGGATTATGATTATGTATCTTGATTATCATGGCTTATGTCTTCGTTGCATTGCACTACATACTTAGTACATTCCAAGTATTAACGCATACCCTATGCCTACATGATATCACCATGTAGGAACCAGATCTCCTATTGATCAGCCTTCTCCACGTGGTTAGTTCGGTTCATTTAAATAAAACTTTTGGTGAGACCTAAACTCCAAGGACAATATCTACTTTTCATTCATGCTATGTTTAAACTTGCTTATAACTTGAGGGTGAATGACAAGTGTCTTGGCCCGTGCTCCATTCCATGTAGAGGTGTTGTTGGATATTATATTATGGTTGTCTATGCTTTTGAGCTTGACTCTTTTTATTCCATTATTATTAGGAAAAACTCCCGTTAGTCCCACTTCCCTTTTTAATTATATCAGTTATTGATGTTTATCTTGCTTCCGCGACCAAGGATGTATGAATAATATGCTAAGAGGCTTGTTTAGGGTTTCTTCGGGTTCCCCATTCATTATGTCATGTCTAGACCCTAGGCTTGGGACATGACAATTTTGGCATTAGAGCACTAGGTTGTTAATGGTCCTCGCAAATCCAACACACCACATTGATTAGAGTCTTATCCATGGTTGTGAAGTGCACCACTATTATGAATAGGAGGCTATGAGGCGTTTTAGGAAACATCTAACTTTTTCATGATTTATGTCATACGGTAGAGCTAGGTCCTCTAAGGCTTATTTTGATTCCTAACTATTACGTTTCAGAATATGTCTCAACCTATCTAGAACGGTGGACAAGATGGTAACCATCCCTCGCTTGAGGATCAACTTCCCAATAATAACATATCCACTGCGGAGGTTCGTAATGCTCTATGGCTATTTAATAAGGTTGTAACCGCTTGACTCAATCAATAAGTGGGTTCCCCTGAGACTTCAAATGATAAGAAGAGGGAGAGGAAGGCTAAGAGTGCCCCAATTGATGGAGCTTCATCTTCTACTGGTCTACCGGTGCCCAAGTACAAAAAGAAAAGGGTCCCTTTTGCCACTTGTCAAGGGTGTGTAAAGAAGCATCAAGGAAAGTGTTAGGCTGGCACCGAGGGTTGTTTCAAATATGGTGGTATTGGGCATAAGATGATAGATTGTCCTTTTGCCTCTGCAGAAGGGAGAAGAATGGCATGATTTGAAGGTAGACTTCCATACCCTAAGGCTCAAGGTGGCAAGGGTAAGTGACTAATCCTAGGTGCAGAAAAATGTGGGAAAAGTCATGGTGGTCTATTTTTGACGATCTCTAATGCTTGTTATTGTTTTGGCGAAGTGGGTCACAAGGTTGTTGATTGTCCATGTGCTCAAAACAAGGGTAAAGATGGTCTTCCTCAAGCACAAGGAGCACATGTTGATCAAAGGGAACAAGGAGGCCAACAATGGGGTGCACCAAGACAAAATAGGTTCAATGCTCTCCAAGGCAAGGAGTGGATGAGGTGTCTGATGTTGTTACCGGTATGTTAAAGGTTCTTGATTATGATGTTTATGTTTTATTAGATCCGAGTGCCACTCTTTCCTTCATTCTCCTTTTGTTGTCAATAAGCTTCATATGTGTCCCAAATTGTTGTGTGAACCTTATGAAATGTCTACCCCCGTTGGTGAGTCCATTATTGCTAAAAGAGTCTATAGGGATTGCCTTGTGTCTTCGTAAAGTCTTATCTTGTGATTTTGTTGAAGTTGATATGGTAGATTTTGATATTATTCTTGGGATGGACTGGTTACATGCATATCATGCTTCCATTGATTGTAGAACATGAAATTTTTAGATTCTAATTCCCTAATGAGCCCGTTCTTGAGTGGGAAAGTTGTAATATAGTGGTCAAGGGTAGATTCATTTCTCGTCTTAAAGCCCAAAAATTGATTTCTAAGGGTTGCATTTACCATTTTGTAAAGGTTATGGATTTTGAGTCTAAAGTCCAACCTGTTGAGTCGGTTCCGGTGGTCAATGAGTTTCTTGATATCTTTCCCTATGAGCTTCCCAATGTTCCTCCCAATGGGGAAATAGGTTTGGTATAGACTCCTCCCCAATACACAATCCATTTCCATTCCCCCTTACCATATGGCCCCGGTGGAGTTGAATGATGAATTGAAGTATTTGTTGGAGAAGGTTTTCATATAGCCTAGAAAGTCACCTTAAGGTGTATTGATGTTGCTTGTTTAGCAAAAGGGGATGTCTCACTTAGAATGTGCATTGATTATCGGCAACACAATAGAATCACCATAAAGAACAAGTAACCTCTACAAAGGATAGATGACCTATTTGATCAACGTCAAGGGGATAGTCACTTTTCTAAGATTGATCTTTGGTCCGGATACCACTAAGTGAGGTGAGGGAGTGTGATATTCGATAGACCACTTTTCGGACTAGGTATGGGCACTTTGAATTTGTGGTGTTGTCTTTTGGCTTGACTAATACACCGATGATATTTATGGATCACATGAATATGGTCTTTAAACCCTACCTTGATATGTTTGTCGTGGTCTTTGTTGATGATATATTGATTTACTCCCGAAATGGAAGAAGAGCATGTGAATCATTTGAGCGTGGTGTTACAAATTTTGAGGGATGAGGGGTTATTTGCTAAATATGAAAAGTGTGAATTTTGGTTGAAAGAGGTTGCATTCCTAGGGCATAAGGTGTCAGGTGGTGGAATTAAAGTGGACCCTAAGAAGACGGAGATGATAAGGATTGGCTTAGACCCTTGAGTCCGACATATATTAGAAGTTTCTTGGGTTTAACGGGTTACTACCGGAGGTTTGTGAATGGTTTCTCTTCTATTGCTTCCCCTATGATAAAGTTGACCCAAAAGAAGGAAAAAAAATTTTGGACCGATAAATGTGAAAAGTGTTTTCAAACTTTGAAAGACAAGCTTATCTTTGCTCCTATTTTGTATTTACCAGAAGGGCTAGAAGGATTTGTGGTTTATTGTGATGCTTTAAGAAGGTGGCTAGAGAAGTCCACCGCTTGGCTGGTGGGGGGGGAGGGAGATTTGATGACGTAGAGAATAGGGGTGTAGTGGTTATTAATGATTCCAAATCCTCTTTGATTGAAGGGGTCAAGTCCAAACAAGACCTTGATCCCCCTTACTAGAATTGAAAGATTTGGTGAAGGATGGCAAAATAGAGGTTTTCTCCCAAGGGAGAGATGGTGTACTTAGGTACTAAGGTAGGCCATGTGTGCCTAATGTTGATGGGTTGAGGGATTTGATTTTTGAAGGAGGCACATAATTCATCCTAATCTATTCTTTCTGATTTTACAAAGATATATAGAGACTTTAGGGAGGTATCCTAGTAAGGTTGATGAGTTGGCTTTGATTGGACCGAAGTTGGTTATGGAATCTTTGGAGAAGGTGAGGTTAATAAGGGAGAGATTGAAGACGGATCAAAGTAGGCAAAGGTCCTGCTCTGATGTGAGTAGGAGAAACTTTGAGTATAAATTTTATGATTGGGTATACTTGAAAGTTTCAACCACAAAAGGTGTGGCTCCGTTTGGCAAGAAAGGGAAATTGAGCCGAAGGTTTGTGGGACCCTATAAAATCTTGAAGAGAATTGGCAATGTTGCCCATGAGTTAGAGTTGCCTATGGAAGTGTGTATGGTTCATCCGATTTTCCATGTATCCATGTTGAGGAGGTGTGTTAGTGGCCCAAGTGCTATTGTAACCTTAGAGGTTGTGGGTGTTGAGGAAGATAACTTGACCTATGAGGAGGTCCAAGTGGAGACATTGGATACATAAGTAAAAAGGTTAAGGAACAAAGATGTGACATCCGTCAAACTCCTTTGGAAGAATCAATAAGTTGAGAGTGTCACTTAGGTAGCCGGAGCGGACATGAAGAAGTGATATCCGTACCTCTTTCACTCTATTCAAGCCTAAGATAATAAATTAAGTCCTATCCATGATTTCAAGTCTTAACTTTCAGCACTCATGTCATCTTTGCATACATACATATTCATGTTAAAAAGTTATGATGATTTTGATGCATATATATATACATACATACATACATATACATATATATGAAAATTTTTGAGTATGGTATTTAAATGCAATTATTGCATTTATCTTTGGCTGGAACTCTCATGATTTCATCACTTACGTATGTTTCTTTGATATTTAGGGACTTATGTTCCAAAGGGGGAGATATTGAAACACCCCTCATGTGCTTCAGAATGCACCATCATTGTACTTTTCATATATCTCAAACTCGTGTGTGATTTCGAAAATCTGACTTCATATTCTTAATTGGGGGGCAAAACTGAGTGGAACAACAGTAACCCCCCGATTTTAGAAGACCCGTTGCAAAAAATAATTTTCGCAACTGGACAATATCCAGAGAGCCTACGTGCCAGGTTCAGGGTTCAGGCCGGGATGTGCTTAGGGCGCGCAGTAGTAATTTGAGCAGGCGCGCCTGGTCCGCGTCGCGCCTGAGGTGCTGACTAGTGCAATTTTTTCCCTAATTTTCTTGTTCCATCCAAGGGTATTTGGATAATAACCCAATGCTCATTTAAACGTGAAAGACCCCTTTTCCTTAACCATTTTCAACCCTATGAACCTCTAAACCCTCCTAAAATTCTCTCCAAAACATCACCCAATATTCCATTCAATCTATAGAAATCCCAATAATTAACTTTGGAATTACAGAACCCAACTCATGCCCCAAGTCTTCCTCCAATTTTCTTCAAGAAACTTCAAAGTTTAGGTATGTTGGTTTGATTGTGGGAAACTTTCTTCCTACCAGTCCAACCATTTCTCCGTTCCTACTACATGAAGTTTATGAATATTATGGTTATTTATGAACTCTTGAATATGGTATTACTACTATGCATTCTATTATGGTTTATTTTGTGTATTATCATGACATAAAGTATTATGTGGTATTTATGGATTATTTTTGGGGTTTTTATGAACTCTTGGTTATGATGATATTAGTATGCATTATACATATGTCCTCTATATGGGTTTTACAAGAAATTATTTTACGCCAAAATGTTGTTGGGTTTGATATTAAGATGGATTTCATGCTCCCATGTTCATATTTTGAAAAATGATGTATATTATCATGATGGGTTGATTAAAAATGATTTAAACTAATTATTCTCCCTATATATCTTGAAATATAATACTTTCTTAAAATATGAGATTTTTTGCTATAATATTAGTGGGTTGATTTGAATGATTTTGAAATGGGTTGATCTTGCTACTCTTGAAATGCATGATTTTACGTACATGGGCATATGCCCACCATGTGTTTGACTATATTTTTTACAAGGATTATTTGATGTTGAGGAGAGATTTTTGTATAAGTTTACATAACAAATATTCTTATGTTGTTGAAAGACTATTGCACTATTTAGAAGTCAAGTGTCTTCATGAAAATTATGTGCTCCCAAATATATATTTAACTCATAAAATGATATATAAGATTTTACAAGTGACAAGTTCAGCCCTATTTCAAGATTTTATTCTCTCGTGAGCCATTCATGTCAAGTTGAGGGGTCAAGCATGATTTCTGCTTTTCCCCCTCATATTCAACCTAAGCTCACTAATAGAGGTCAAGCATGTAAATGAGCTACTCATGTCAAGTTATTCATGTTATGATTAAAGTTATGATTATTTTAAATATTTCGTGGGATTAGGCTTAGCACCCATTAAGGCTTAAGGTGGGGGCTCGACTCAAGGGGTCTTTATATAAAGTTTTTAGCCTCTTAATTATGTGCCACCATAGGATTATATTATTTTCCTAAATGGGTTTTACTAGGGGATCCATCTAGTTCATATTTTTTTCCCTCAAGTGGGGCCATATACAGTTTATCTTGGCAAGTAGAACGCACTTTATCGAGGGGGTGTCATGCCTCTTCACCTTATCGAGGGGGTGTCATCCCTCGTCACCTCACCAAGGGGATGTCATGCCTTGGTTTCCAATTAGTAGCTCGCTTGGTCTATGTCGGTTAAGGTCTCCTCCCACATATGTATATTATTATTGTGCAAGTTGAATATTTACATGCATGTTTTAATACAAGCAGTGATTATACATGTCATATTGAGTTTATATCCATTGATTATGATTATGCATCTCACTACCGAAAAAATGCATTTTAGCCATAGTTATTTAGCCACGATTTATGTAAATCGTGGCTAAATTAAGACCCAAACATGTCATTCCCTACGCATTAATAACTAACGCTAAAATCTTGTGGCTAAATTACTCGCGTATTAAAAGTTTCCCTCCCTCCCTTTTATTACATTTCCCCCTATTTTATTTAACCCATTAGCAAACTCAAAACTTTCCCCCAAATCAACAAAACCCATCTAAGTTTTCTACTCACAAAACCCACGGTCTTCTTTAGCAGCAAAAATGCTTGAAGATTTAACCCATCTAATGGATGTCCCTCGTAATGGATGATGAAGCTAAGATTTCATCCATCTAAGTTGTCACCTATAGCAAAATCCAAAATTTTCCTCCTCGTAGCAGCAAAAAGCTAAGGTCTTCTTCATCCCAAAATTTTTCCTCGTAATAGCAGCAAATCGATTGGGTTTCCATCTCCAAAAATCATCATTTGAAGAATAGCAAAATCCATCAGGTACACTTTTTTTTAATTTTTTTCTTGAAATTAGCGTTGGTGACAAAGAATATGTCAAATCGATTGGTTTTGCTACATATTGACGCAGAGATGTTTCTATGCAGAAGGGTGAATGTTATTTTGAATGTATATACTCAAGTTCGAGAAGATATATAGATTTTTACTTACGGTTTTCAAGTCTAACTTCTAAAGCTTTTAGCAATGGTGTTAGAGATTTTTCACATCCCTTTTTACCATAATTGATGTTTCATCCATGTAAGCTGTAGCTACGTTAAAAAAACTAATTTGTTAGTTTTAGTTCACTTTATGTCATTTTATAAACAATCTTTTTTTTCCAAAAATCTGACGGAAAGCCTTAATCTTTCACAATTTCTGCTCATATTACATTTTCTACACCTTTTATCTAATTGAGAAATCCATCTAAAGCAGACCCATTGGGCCACTGCAGCCCCCGAAAATAGAAGATGATTAGTCACCCACCTATCCATATTCACTTAAATACCAAAGTTAGTTCGCTTCAATAATGACGAGGCTCGAACCTGTGACATAAGATACAAGTCTCTTAACCTTTGCCAATTGAGGAGTTAACCCCCGGGCCAATATATTCATTTTATTCTCTTCTACCATACTTTCAGCTTTAAGAATTACTTCGAGTGCCTAACATCTGTCAAAGTGAGGCTTTCTGTACCATTTGGATGCCTGTTCCAGTAAATAATTTCTAAGGTTTGTTTTGTCTGCAATCGATGTGTTGTGACGGATTAGTATTGTGATGTTTCTGTTATTGGTCATTAGGGTGATTTCCGAGGTCGTGGAGTCATGTTTTAAGCCATACATGTCTTAATTTAATGCTGATTTCATACGTTGTGGTCACACCTTGTTGTATTTCAGAATGGATTTCAAGGTTTATTTAGTTATTCATTAGCTCCCTTTAAGAGATTTGAAACCTGGTTCTCCTAAGTATATGTCTTAAGTTTGGATACTGGAAACTCTCATCCTGTTTAGTTTATGAAATATGATTTCCTTATTTGGTCTAGTTCGAGTTCACGGGATGCTAGGTATTTTAGAGTCTTGGATTTTCATTACATGTCTTGATTTCTTCTCGTATAGGCTTAGCTAATTCTTATTCAAGGTGTTAACCATACAAGTAAGAATTTGTTCCACCTGTTACTATGGAAGCAAGGCTGTTTGTCCCTGTTACAACAACTAGAAGACCAAGGAAGGAGGACCAAAATGTCGTTAAATTTCTTCCTACTAGTATATATTACTATTACTATACACTTTCTATTTTCTTTCTGTTTTCTTCATCTAATGTGTCCGCCTAATCTTATTGTGTTGTCTCCCCTTGCGCTTTTGTCTAACCGATGGGGTTATATATGTAATATGACCATATTTCCAGTTTAAATGGAACAAAAGTATTACTTCCATTTAAAAAAAAATCCCCCTCTTCATCTCTTTTTAGCAAGTAAAGTTGACATTGTTGAATCATGTTTTGTCTCTTCAAAGTATAGTGCTTCTTGGCTACTATCTTTTAGTAATCTCTATAGGATAAGTTCCAAATAAAGCAAAAACGC
>JAPFFP010044887.1:0-12047 GCA_026153255.1 Solanum medicagineum | reverse complement strand
TCACAAAGATGTCTAAATAAAGCTTGAACACTTGGTTCATCAACTCTAGAAAGGCAACCAGGGCATTACTCAACTTGAATAACACAACCACATCTATCGAGCCTTAGCTACAAGATAGAACCCGGGGGCATCGCCGGCCATGTACTCAAATATCTTAAGATGTCGCATGCCATAATTAGTAATATCTCGACGCATCACGGGCCTCATAATGGGGTGTCTCAAGGCATCGCAAGCTATAACCATTACCTCAACATAGATCATAATGCCTTATGTGATGCAAATGTAAAGAGTGTATGCATAACAATGCGTCCAATCATGTATTAAATGTGTGCATACCAATGTAACCGATCACATGTAACATGTGTGTATACCAATACAATCCAATCATAAATAAGATCTGTGCATACCAATGCACCTAGTTCAGTACAAGATATGTGCATAACAATGCAACTAATCAAGTGAGTGATACATGCATACCAATGCATCTAGTCAATATCAAAGACATGAATACTAATGCATCTGATCAAGTAAGAGATACGTACATACCAATACATCAAGTCAATATAAGAAATGTGCATACCAATGCAGCTGATCAAATAAGAGTTACATGTATACCGATGCAACTAGTCAATATAAGATAGGTGCAACAACCGTTATGTCAAACAAGCTATGCTATTGCCAATCATTACCACTGGACTTCATTACCTCAAATCATTGCTAACTCACCTATAATTAGAATGTCAATGAAAAAGGTTACACAAGAACCCCAAAATAGGCTCAGAATTCTCAAATTCACCATAATCATCATTAATTAGACACAACACTATTCCTAAGTTATCTCAAGTCTCATATTATCTTTATGATATTTAAATTACATCAACTCTCATTATTCAGTCTTAATTCATCAATAGATCATCATTTACTCAATTTTGTGGCGTAAAAGATATCATGTTCACATCATTTTCAATAATATAAAGCCATAGTATCATAATTCAATCTACATCCCAATCAACACATAAGTATCCTCAGTAACTCAAATTCAGCCCCAAAAGGTTAGCCGAACCTACCTCGATATCAAAATCGCACTCGAACGAGGTTCAATCAACTCAGATCAACCACTATCATTAATAGATACGACACATCAAGAGGTGCATTGTGATACCCATATTGGCATGAATTAGGCTTAGGGGCAAAATGGTCAAAATTAGAGCTAAAATTCTACGTTCACGAATTTGAAAATTGATTTTAAAATCAAGTTCTACATGAAAAGTGGAGTTTGTAGATGAAAATCCCACATAAATCAAGTTCAAACTGAAGGAGAAATCACACTTTAATGTTTCAAAATCAAATATAAAAAATCCTCAACTTTCGACATTCCAAATCATGAAATTTAAGTCAAAACCAAGATAAAACTCATGGAAAATACTTAAATTATTGTTAGAAACACTTACCAAGGTTAAATCTTCAAAAAGCTCTTCTCAAAATTGTCAAAAAAGCTTGATAAGTTTGAAAATGGAATAAAAAAAAGTGATTTTCAGGTTTTAAAATTGTTTAGATAAATTGTGCTCCGCGACGCTGGTAGGGTCCCGCAAATGCAAAAGGTGAGGGTCTAACAATACTCTGCGAATATAGAGCCCTTTTCAGTGAATGCGGATAATGATTAGGTGATCCTCGTGAAGGTGGAGCCTAGGACGCAAATGCGAAGTACTAATATGGGCTGCACCAGAAACAACACCAGATGAAATCAACCAACAATGAAAACTCATAATAGGAATTCAAAACTCATCCGAAATTAATATTTCACAAACCAAATATGTATCCATATTAAGAATAATGATCCAGACTCATTGGAATACTCAGAATTAGATTTCGAGGTCTCACAACACATTTACCAATGCAAGTCAAATAAACTAGTTTAAACTTAAATTATCAAAATTGCCCTCATCAACTTCAAAAATTATGATGAGACCATTATAGCATTTGTTTCACCATCTGAAACTACTGGAACTGTCAAAATTTTGATCCAAACTTCTGAACCTCAAATGTTGACCAAAGTCAAACTTTGATTTTAAGAATGACTAAAAATACAACTCTTAACCTAAAAACCTCGTTTTAACTTCGAATTCAGTTCTGCAACTTCCTATGGTTCACTTTCGACACTCTGTAGCTAAAGGAATCAACGGATCTTCGATCTGACAACTTATAACTTAGAATGGTACAAAAAACTCACTTTTTCAACAACTTAAGTTTCCCAAAAGGCCAAAACTCTTATTTTCAACTTTTAAAACTCAGGATTTTAGTTTCAATCATTCAAATAGTTTAAAATACGGCTAAAGCAACTTATGAATGGGTAACATAGTAATTTTCATAGATAAGACCAAAAATAACCTACCAAGTCATTACAGAGTTGCCTATGGAGAGGAGTATGATTCATTCGATCTTTCATGTGTCCATGTTGAGGAAGTGTGTAGGTGACCCTAGCTCCATTCTATCTTTGGAGGTTGCAGGTGTTGAGGACAAGTTGACGTATGAAGAAGTTTTGATTGTGATATTGGATTGGCAAGTGAAGAGATTGAGGAGCAAAGATGTAGCATCCGTTAAAGTCATTTGGAAGAATCAACAAGTTTGAAGTGCTACTTGGGAAGTGGAAGCGGACATAAAAAAGTGATATCCTTATCTTTTCCACTTTATTCAACCCTAAGGTAATAAGTTAATCATATCTGTGGTGTCTAGTCATGTATTTCAGCCCTTTTATGTCATGTTGCATGCATACATACTCATGGTAACATATTTTGATGGTATTTGATATGTAAGTTTGAAATTTCATGAAAAAACTGCTTAAGTTGCACTTATGCATTTACATTAGGCTAAAAATTTATTTAATCACTCCTCACAAGTGTGTCACATTCGGGGACGAATGTTCCTAATTAGGAGATATTATAACACCTCCTAAAGTAATTCAAAATGCCCTCATATTAGATGCCTTTCGTAACATATTTTCCATATATTTTCTAGAAAATCCGAGTATATATGCTTATTTTGGAGGTGACATTATGCGGGGAAATGATCTCCTTCAATTTTTAAGTCAACCATATCGGAAAATAATATTTCGCATGATTTTTTACTTTCTTGAAGGGTATGCGATCTCTCTGCATCGCGGAGAAATTATGATACTACAAAAGTAACCTCAACTCATTCCTGTGTCAAAACAGTGGAAAAGCGGAATTCACACAAAAATGAACTATCCTGAAACCACTCCGCGTCGTGGCTCTGTTTCATTCATGTACAAATTTATTCAATAATTTCCAGATTTAAGTGAAGGTGATTGGGATATATCCAAAAACCCTTATAGACAAGAATTCGTGAAAAATCCACCATTTTAGCCTCTCTTCACTCATAAAACTCTTAAATCCTCCCAAGATTTCTCTTCCAAGTTCACCCCAATGTCTAGGGCTTTCAAGTTCTTCCATTAAAGGTCAAGCACCAAGGTGATTCCCAAGCTTTGTTTCAAGATTCTTCCATCTTTCTTCAAGCCTCAAGGTTTGTGAGTTTCTTCATCCACTGATCCTTTCATCCATTGAGTCCAAACCCCCTTTTAACTTAATCTTTGATTTTAAGTCTTGTTTCGTTATGAGTACCTCCTATTATTTATTATATGCATGGTTTGAGTTGGAAATTATCAAATATTGATTTGAAATACATGAATACTTATCGATGTTTGAAATTTTGAATTGTTTTATGTTATTAAAGCTATGCATGTTATGATACTATGAGAAACTATGAATATTTATGGATTTTGAGATGAATTTCATGATGCCCTAACTAGGGGTTTTACTATGATCATGGTGGATTGCTTTAAATGGTCTCAAGTAACATCTATTCATGTACATTACTCTTGGATTTGATGACTTTTAAGTTCATATGCATATACCCACCACGTTTTGACTAACATTATATGATGAAGCATCTTATGTTGATGAAAGGTTTTATTACAAGCAATGCAAGTCACAGATATCATGTATGATTATGGGCTTCCATGTATGTTATGAATTCATGGTTAATATTATGAATGTTAAGGAAGATCATGAAGCCCTTTAATGCTATGTTACACCCTTTTGTGAAAGAAAAAAGATCACATAAAGAGGTTAAGGATGATGATGAGCTACTCTTACTATGCTATTATGCATTACAAGTTATATCTGTTATGATTATGCTTATGTTATATACTCTATGGGACTAGAATTAGTACCGAATAGGTCTTGGGGTGGGGGACTATCCCCAAGGGTCCTCATATAAAGCATCTTGATTCATAACTAAGTGCCACCTTAGATTATCATTATTTTTCCTAAATGGGCTTACACTAGTGGATCCAACTAGGACAAGTTACCCCCAAGGTAGGGTATGGTTTACCTTGGCAAGTAGACCACTTCTACTCCTTTTTTGATATGGAGGCGATATCAGAACTCCATGTAGTAGCTTGCATGGTCTTAATGTTAGTTAAGGTGTCTTCCCATATATGTACACTATGTTATGAGATTTTGTTTACCTTCCATGCATGTTTGACTAAGGCATTGATCATTCATGTCTTATTAAACTTATTACTTTTACATATGATTATGCATCTTGTTTATTATGGCATATGATCTCTTTTTGCATTGCACCCCACATACTTAGTACATTCCAAGAACTAATACTTTAACCTAAATGATCTAACAATGTAGGGACCGGAGCTCCTATTCATCCACCTCCACGTGGCTAGTATGAATTTATGAAGACCTTGCTTGCAGTGAGTCCTCCATTTGGGTAAAACATCCCTCTTCTATCTTGCTTATGTTGAGACATTGCTACCTTGTTATTTACTTTTGAGGGTGAGCTCGGGACATATCTTGACCCCCGTTTCACTCACGATTAAAGGTATTGTTCGATAATTTAATATATATGACTCAGACGATGTCTATGTATCTCTGAAGGCTACTTTAGTCCCTTACCCTTGTGTGTTGTTGGCTGAAGTTGATGGCAAGTGGTGACTTTCCTAGGTCTTTACTCCCCATAGTGTGTGTGTCCCATGTTCCCTTCCCTTAGTTTGATTGTTGTGATTGAATAATGGTAATTCCTTACCGCCCCCCATCCATAGAGTGTACACTAAGCTCCTAATCCCCTTGGTACTAATTTTGATGATAAATTTATGCTTCCTAATCAATTATGTGCTATGTATACTATGAGTCTTGTTTGGGATGCTTTCGGGTTCCCCATTCGCTAATGTCGCACCTAGGCCTAGTCTTGGGTTGTGACAGTTAAGCCCTCATGTTTCAGGGGCCACCTATTAGGCTATCAATTTCTTACTACTCTTAAGACTGGTTATAGATATTTTTTGACTTTTTATTTCCTTATATTGGTGAGTGAGTAACTTGTCCCATGCCCTATCTATTATAAATAGAGCATGTCTAAACTAAACCTTGATGTGATCCTATTTAATCAAAAATTTGATTTGATTTCTCCTTTCTATCTTAGACCTTATGATTTAAGACTTACATTTCATTCTCTTTAAATTATTATTGATGCTATATTTACCTAATAAATTCTCATATATTTGATATGTGATGTGCTGTCAAAATACAGCACATTTGATGCCCAAAACCAGGGATTTTGTGAGTTGTTAATGCGGTTTTGTATGGTTTTTATGTGTTTTTGTGTTGTTCTTGCAGAAAAGTTAGGTTGGTATGATTTTGAAGAAAAGTTGCAGATTTTGCTGAAACATAGGACATAGGAGCTTACCTACCAGTCATAGCCCAAGCTACAAGTCATAGAGTGTGTCACACAAAGAAACAGAGACCAAAATTCATAAACCTGCTAAGCGGAGATCACCCCTACGAGGCCATCCTACGAGTGGTAAGTCTCACCATGACTTGTACAGGTGGACTCGTAATAGGAATCAAAGAGCCAAAAATGTTGGATAAAATCTGAAGGCTAAGACTACAAGCGGAACATACGAGTCATAGCTCAAGCAATGACTCATACCTGTGGGTCATACCAGTTCTGTCCAAGATGCCAAGAACCTGATACAAGACCTCGACTACGACTTGTAGGTTACCTTACAAGTTGTACTTGCAAGGCGTACCAGCTACCAGCTGTCTTTTCTGTGTTATTTTTAGGGTTTATTTGTAAAAACTATAAATACATTTAGTCCAATTTATAGAAGAAGATCCTAGATTTCAGAAGAGAGAACTTGCCTTTGAATATTCTCTCAAAAATATTTTAGGGTTTTAGGTTAGTTTATTATTTTCTCTTGCAACTTGTGGTGTCTACAATCTTCATTGTTTTTGGTAAAACTCTCAACTATGTCATTTATTTGAATTTTTGCATGTTTTACCTTTGCCATGAGTAGCTAAGCACTCACAACTTGTGGTTGTGGGAATCATGGGTAGTTGATTTGAAATAACCTAGGTTTATTGCATTTCTACGATTGGGGTTTGCTTGTATTATCTATTTCTTTTCATTATGATTGTCGTTTGGTGGTGGCCAACACCAAACCCCGCCTACTATTACTAGCCCGACAAAGGTAGTGATGAATAGGAAAAGGGAAGTAGATGATAGGATTCGATTGATGTGTTCTCGTCTAATCAACCAAACTTGACCAAGGGGAGGTTTACTGGGACAATTGGTAACATTTAGTTGGCACGCCACGGTGGCCGACCAAGCGACATGGTGAAATTCGACCTTCACCTTCACAAGAGGGCTGGAAGAACCTAAGTTACCATCCTGTATGTGAATTTCCAATTGTAGCTATGTTACATAGGGTAATCGAGTCAACAAACCATGGTGAACACAATTCCCAAGTTGTCCCTAAAATTGGATGTTTTCTCACGTCATATTTAGTGTTTATTTTACTTTTGTTTTTGAATCATAAAAAAACCCCCCATTTAGAGATTTTAGTTATTTATGCTTGAAATGATTAGTAGTGGATTCTTGTAGTCAAGCCCCGTGTGCCCTGTGGATTCGACCCTAACCTTCGGTTAGGTTAATTACTGATAGCGACCACTTTCTTATTGGAGTGTGAACATTATCAAAAAATTATGGTGCCATTGCCGGGGAATACGACTAGGTTTTGACTTGAATTCACTATTAGTCAGTTCTAGTAATGATTTCTAGAATCTCTTGAATTTTACTTTGTTTTTGTTTTTGTTGTTTGATTGTATTTGCAGGGTGTACTAGGTTGTATGCCCAACACAAAGAGCTAAGGAAATCCCTTAGCTCCACTCAATTTGGAGATCCATCGACTACCAAAAAGAGTGGCTCAAGTGAATGAGGATATCGAGGTTGAGGAGGATATGAATATGAATGAGGATATGAGAAGAGAGGAGAATCCACAACAAAAGGGTAACATACCACAACTCATGAACTTCAATGAAAACGCTTATGGATGGAATCAATATCGATTGAACCCTATGGCTATAGATGTTACCGGTGCCATAGTACAGCCTCATTTACCGGCAGATACTAAGTTCACTGTATCGAGTGGATTTCTTTAAATGCTCTAAAACCGTGGACTATTCATAGGACTACCTTCATAGGATCCCCACCGTCATCTCCAAAATGTGGTGTTTGTTTGCAAGAGTGTCATGGGGACACAAAACCTTTCTCTTGATGTTGTTGGTTTAAGAGTGTCTCCACTGTCATTAACTGGCAATGCAACTGTATGGTTGTCTGAGCTTCCTTCGGGTACTATTACAAGTTGGGATGAGCTTCAAAGAGTATTCCTTGAAAGATATTTTCCAAGATCTAAGAAGTTGAAGCTCAAGGACCAAATCAACAACTTTGAGCAATTGCAGGGTGACTCTATTAGCATAACATGAGAAAGGTTTACTAAATGCTTGAGGATAGTCCCAGATCACAAGATTGTTGATGATGCCTTGGTCGAGATTTTTTATCGGGTTCTTGATGAGAATAGTCAAGCTTGCACCGACACAATCATGGGAGACATGTTCCTTGACCAACCTTTTACATTGATAGCTGCAAGGATTGAGCAAGTGGTCAAAGAAAATGGAGTATGAGGTCAATGAGAGCAAGGTGCGATTAAAACTCCTTGTGCGGTCAATACCAACAATGAGCAAGCAAAGGTGAACGAAGAGATCATGGAGCAACTTGCTCAACTTCACACAAATATGGACTTGGTTTTAAAGCAAAACCAAGTAAGTGTCAAGCAGTCACCCACCAACCTCCGAAGGCTCCTATCTATGACGATCCATTCTTTGAAGAAGATGCATGTTTTGTAAGCAACCAAGCGACATGTTTCTGGAACAACCCCCAAGGGTCCAATTCGGACTATTGGAGGCAAAGGTCCAGGAATCAAGGTCAGAACTTCAACCGTGATGGGGTGTATCGAGACAACCGAGGTTGATACTATGAGAGAGAGACAGAGCGCCAGATGCTGAATGGGGAAGAAGAGAGGGCTATAGGAATGGTCATTATGTGCCACCTCATAACCGTGGTGCTAGGTCAAGCAACTCTATGATCAAAGAGATGTTTGAAAAGTTGTTGAAGCGGACCGACCACCATGATGAAACTTAAAAGGAAATGAAAGTGGATATTTCAAGTATTAAGCAAAAATAGAGTCTCTCTCGATGGCGATTAAGCAACTTGGACAAGTCTCTTCACAGTTGAACCAATGCAAAAAGGGTACCTTACCGAGCAATACAGTTCAAAATCCTAAAATTGAAGGGCATTGCATGACTGTTATAACCCGGAGTGGTAAGAGCACCGTAGATCCCCTTATGCCGGTAATTGTGGATGAAGTTGATGAGAAGGGTCTTGGTGGTGAAGTTGTGGTTGAGGGAGAAGATCTGAAGGTTGTTAGGATGTGACAAGAATAGGCAAGGGAGCACGAGAAAGTGAAATCAATGCCCAAACCCCCTCCTCCTTTCTCTCAAAGGCTTAAGAAAAAGGAAGAGGAGGGTAAATTCAAACACTTCCTCTCGATGTTAAGGAAACTCCCCATCAACATTCCCCTTCTAGAAGCTTTGGAGAAAATGCCCGAGTATGCCAAGAATATGAAGGATTTGGTAACCAAGAAACACACTTTAAGCCAAGAGTTCTCATAAGAACTCCAACAATGCAGTGCGATTATGACCAAATGCCTTTTTAAAAATGAGAGGACCCTGGTGCATTCACCATTCCTTGCACCATTGGTGATGTTGAGTTCGCAAGAGCATTGCGTGACTTAGGAGCGAGCATCAATCTAATGCCTCTTGCTCTATTCAAAACTCTTTGCCTTGGCACTCCCACCCCGACAAGAGTAAGGTTGTTTATCGCCGATCAAACCATTTAAAAGCCAGAGGGAATCCTTTTGGATGTACTTGTTAAAGTTGATAAATTTATCTTTCCTGCGGACTTTTTGATCCTTGATTGCGAGGTTGATTTTGAGGTGCCCGTCATCTTGGGGAGACCATTTCTGGCCACTGGGAGAGCCCTAGTGGACCTGGGTTCAGGATAACTATGGTTTAGGGTCAATGATGCAGAGGTCTTGTTCGATATTCACCAATCCATGATGCACCCAGACGAGCTCAAGAGTGAGGTGTGGACCCTTGATGATAGTTGATGAAGGACGATAACAAAGTCGAGCCATGACGTTAAACAAGACGCTTCTTGAGAGGCAACCCAAGCATTGTTGATAATTGTTGGTTTGTCTTAAGTGTTTTTGGTTGATTGAGATTCTTAGGTAGAAGGTGTGAGTGTGTTTTTAGTTGAAAGACATTAATATAGTTGTAATATTTTGAAAATTGTTGTGTTTGAGACTTGGTTTACAGGCGGAAATCAAAGAGTTGAAAATGTGAGAAAATGGCACTAGAAGCAACTTCTACGAGTAGGCCTACAAGTCGTTGTTATCACTTCGACTCGTAGTCATGCCTTGTAGAGGGAATCGGTGAGTATCAAAAGTTGGTACATTCAGTACGAGCCAATCTTACGACTCATAGGATCTCTTATGAGTCGTAAGTGGGGTTAGTAGTGCCCAGGTATGATTCCTAAATTGTTGCATGTATTGGATCTATTATGAGACTGGGACCTACGAGTCGTAGGATAGCCTACGACTTATAGTGTGGGGTCTCGTAGCCCCAACCTGTAGTATTTTAATGTCTGACCCGATTTCATTTATATTTGACCACAAATTCTTCATTTCCCAATCCCTAAAGCGACGAAAAACCCCTAATTAGTGTCCCAATCATTTTCCCGATCAAAACCCTGGCCACCCACGTCATTTTCCGGCCAAGATTCCAGCGAAGAGACTATTTCCTAGGGTTTCGGCTTGTTTTTTCATCTACAGTACATTGGTTCAATTCTTCTACCATTTGGTAAGTTTCTTAGTTAATCATAATGCACTATGGTGGTGAGTTATGGTATAGATGAATGTGTATATGTTTCACCATGGCCTCTCAATCACATTTGGTGATATTTTGATATGTGATTAAAAACCTTGGGTTGGTGTGCTTTGAAGGAGTTTGTAATGAATTGAACCTTATTTGAATTTCTTGAGTGGATGGTTGTGATTGTTTATATGCTTAGTCCCTTTGGTGTAGTGCTTATTTGTTGCCTAAGCATTGAGCAAATTATTGTCAAAATTGGAATTTAGGAAGTATGGGTGTGTTTCATATGTCTTAAACTGTTGGACTAGCTTGAAATTGTCTAAATGGTACTTGTATCTCCATAGGATTTCTTATTGATATCAAATGTGAGCTTGGAAAGTATTTTGTTTTCGGTGTGCTTGATGTAATGTAAAATGATTTCGATTCTTAGGGACGATGGTTGTTTTAACTGTCTGTTGTCATTATGGGATTGCCTTTGTGCCAAATATTTTGTATTGCTCTTATGTGCCAAAGCATTTTGAATGGTGTGTTTTTTCTTGTGCTTGTTGTGGGAAATGCTAGGCACTACTGGTGCCTCTTGTTTTAGTTACGAGGCACTCCTACGACTCGTAGGCTCCCCTATGAGTCGTAGTAGTCCCTTGTAACAAGCATCAGTCACCTGTGGTTTCTTCATATTTCCCATACGAGACTCACATACAATTTGTAATACCTATTACGAATCGTATGGAGGTCTCGCAATCCTGACTTAGTTATTAAAAATGTCTCTGAAATTTAGTACGAGGCCAGCCTATGACTCATAGGCTCCCCTATGAGTCGTAATTGCCTCTCATTTCTGAGGTCAGATTGCATTCTTGTAAGTCATACTATTACTACGAGGCCAGTTGACAACTCGTTGGGTGTCCCACGAGTCGTAACTGCAGTCGTACCTGCAGACCTGCAAGTGTTTCAGTGATCTTTCTTTTGTTTTATTTTGTTTTTATGCTTCGGTGTTTGTGTTTCTTGTTCTGTGTTGTGTGATTTATTGGATCAAAGATCTTGAAACTTATATGTGGCTATGTGGTTGGTTTGCAGATAAAATGCCTCCAAAGGACAAACGTGCAATTCAAACTTTCCAACGGAGGTTGATTAATGAATCCTCCGAGACTGAGCATTCAGAGGGCTCTGTGGAAGTCCACAGAGTCAAGATAGACCCTGAAGCGAATAGACACCAGACTCCTATGGAGGTTAGTAGTTCCTCCCAGTCTGAAGAGGAGGAACAATAGGGTAACAGGGACGGGTCAAATAGCAGCCTTCCACAGATGACCCCCTCATGCTCTGAGTCAGAATCGGAGTCCGAGAGCACTTCCCAGTAGGAAGAAGTCCAGTCTCAACCCCCCGTTGACTGCAGATGGTGTGTCCCAAGGATGAAGGAATTATATGATCAGGGTTTAGAACCCAAGGGATAGGGAAAACGGTGCGATAATTTCATGAAGAATCAAGACAGAACGACTTGGGGTTAGATAAAGTGCCTGGGTTAGATGCAAAGCTAGATAGACATGGGATATGATGGACCACACAGCAGCTGGGCAAGTACTCCCCCTTCGTAGTCCATGAGTTCTATGTGACATATCTTGCTACACTACGTCAGGGGCTACCAAAGAACAAAAAGCCAATGGAGCAGCTGAGGTTACAGGTGGTGCCAGTCTGAGG
>JAPFFP010044886.1:0-12047 GCA_026153255.1 Solanum medicagineum | reverse complement strand
GGACTTCCGACTCCGCCTTAAAACATACACTCCAATTTAAAATAATTTAGCCCCGCGAACTTACTTAATTTAAATTATGCCGTAACTTTCCAATTGAACGAGTTACCTTGATTGAGTTAACTACGGGGTCTAACATAAGGATAGGATACTCACTTTAAAACTGGACCTTGAGATAGCTTTATTAAATCATATGTTTTTAAACTGGTCTAAAAGTGCAACTCAATAAAGGCTTACTTTAATGCATTAATGAGCATAAATAAATATATAAAAAAAATATGATACTCAAGTACTTAGCTCTGCAATTAGCTCACGTAATTTATTATGCAACATAATAAAGAGAAATAGTTAAATAAAAATATGATAAATTTCAGTGTGTAAAATAATCAACTTTACTTCTTGGGGAGCTTCTCTAATCGACAACCATCACTATGACCTTCATGACGATACAACATCTTGCCCATGCTGCCAAAGCCGTCCCATACTTTGCCAGGATAATGGACGAAAACTAGGGGAATGGATCCATCCCAAAGCTGGGCCATCTCAGTGGCAATGAGGAGTTGTACTTTTTTGTACAATCCTATCCTATGGTGGCTACGTAGTTTATGAGTTCAAGTTATTATTACTCTCACTCATTGATGCTCAATGCTACTCCCAAAGTAGTTTTTATAATGCTCATACTTAAAGAATATCTTGCTCAAAGTATTACTTTCTTCTCTTTGGGACTTAGCCAACTTTAGCTTTCTTAAGCTTTTCTTAACTCATCTCTTCTTTTGATTGAATTTGCATTAGTACAATGGGTCTCAAATCATAACTTTTATCTCTTAGCTAACTTGTAAACGTAGAAGCTTTAAGTACTCCTTAACTTAACTAAAACTGTGAATATAATAGTTTTTCATGCAAAATATATATGATTCTCATATAACTGTAAAGCTTGTCTCAATAGCTTGGTTTAGTATTAAAATTAGTAAAGGTCATGATTTTATTGAAGAAAAATGCATGAACAAGTATTTTGACAAATTTAATTAGTAATGGAGAAAATCTTGATCTCAACTGATAAATATGATCTTGGGTAGAAACTAGTATTTATAGATACTAAAATAATAGTAGGAATACGCTTGGAGGGACTTACATACTTGGGGAATTAATTTCTTGGAGAAAATCTTTGATCTTGGAACCTTGATACTTGTTCTTGAGAAAAGAAATTCACTTTCTAATTTCATTAGAGTGGAAAAACTTGAAAAAAATATTGGTGGAAGGAATTCTCGTTGATTCTGGAATTCTTGACTTGGAATTTTTAGAGTTCTTAATGAAGAACCCTCATTCTAGAAAAAGAAGAATCAAGAAATTCTTTCTTGGAATTTTTGAATTCGTTTCTTTAAACCCTATATTATGATTTAAGGTTTTCTTAGAGATTCATGAATAGATGGAGAAATTTGGATTGAGAAGCTTGAGATTTATGCAGAATAACTTATCTTGATGATGAATCTTGAAAGTTAACCCAAACTTTTCTTCTCTTGAAAAATAGATTCTAGGTTTGAAGAGTATTTTGAGCGTAAAGAAATCGAGGAATGACGTTTAGGGATTTATTTAGGCCAAAAACTGACAAGTTTGGGCTTAAAAGGGTGAGAAAGCTGAAAATAACCTTTTTAAAATTGCAGGTCGGGCCGCATACGAGACCCCTTATGACTCATAGAAGCTTCTACGACCCATAGGGGACATTTCTTAAACTTTAGGACGTTTTTTCGTGGTCTATGGAACTTTCTACGGCCCCCTGATACGCCTCGTAGAGGGTTCTACGACCCATAGATGGGTCTATAGAGTATCGGGCTAAAAATTGAAGTTCTCTAACTTTTTCCACGAGATATAAATACAGGTCGTACTACGATTCACGACCCGAAATTGGGTCTCGTATTGCAATTTTGCACTGGCAGTCCTGTAACGACCCAGTCTAATTTTATTAATATTTTTATCCCTAAAAGCTTTTTGTTCCACTTGGTTTTGTCTAGACAAATTATTTCTTTATGATCCATTAATGCCCACTACTGATCTTTGTTAGATTTAGGAGTTTTTTTTAATGTTTCAAAAACTCTTTGACCCTTACTGTTTATGCTCCTTTGGAGCTGTAGAAGAGGCATTGATACCTGCATAAATAAGAAATGAGATGATTAAAAATGTAAATGCGAGTTGACGTGTTATTATGGTACTTGAATTGACAAATATGGTGAAATGATGAGAATTCTATATTTTTGATATATATATTGTTGTGATTGGAAATAATGAGTGAATGTGTTTGTGAAATTCATATCATGTTCATTCATTCCATGACATGCATATTTGCATTGATATGAGTAAGATGGAAATATTGGGACCGAGGTCTTTACCGGTCGAGATATGATGCCGAGATCTTTGCCGGCATGTTTACGATGCTATTGTGACGCCGAGATCTTTGCCGGCGAATTTATGATGATATTGCGACGCCGAGGTTTCTGCCGGCGAATTTATGTGATATTGTGATGCCGAGGTCTTTGCCGGCATGTTTATGATGATATTGTGACGCCGAGGTTTCTGCCGACGATGATGTGATGTCATAATTGCATAATGCATTGCATATTACCTTTGCATACCATTGCATAGCATGGTGTTGTCATTATGATTGAATTGTGCCTTTAACTTGTGCTTTGGAAAGTGCAATATGGTGAAATACTATCATTATTAAATATTATATGTTGCTGGGTCGGAATAACCTTTTGTGCAGGTTGGAGTTGTGGATATCGACTGGGATGAAAGGAGTTTGTGTATTCTATTAGATTTCCTTGTTTTGTTAGTTGACTTGCTGGGTACCGCGCGTTATTTGGTACTCACCCCTTGCTTCTACACTCGTGTAGGTGGTGAACCCGGGCTGTGAATAGAAATTCCTTGATCCGTCGAGGATTCACAGGAGACATAGAGAGGTAGATGTTGTCATCTGGCTAACTCTCTTGTTCCTATTTCTTCTGTATTTGTTCTATTCGAGAAGAAGGACACTGGGGATTTGTATTTCTTTAATTTTCTATATTAGTGGCTTGTACGCGTGACAACCAATCCTTGGGTGGTATTTAAGTTTATGGAAATTCTCAATTTTGGTTATCTCTTTTAGTTAAAAATGCTTCTGCGCGTTATATTTATCATCCCTTTTGGGTTAAGGTTGACTTGTTCTGGTGGGATTGAACAAGTGTCATCACGCCCAAATTTTTGGGTCGTGACAAGTTGGTATCAGAGCCCTAGGTTCATAGGTCTCACGTATGTACAAGCCAAGTCTAAATAGAGTCTTGAGGATCGGTACGGAGACGTTTGTACTTATCTTTAAGAGGCTATGAAGACTATTAGGAAACTTCTTTTTATTCATTCTCTCTTATCGTGCGTGGTTGTTTTTTTTAGTAATGAGTGGTGCCTATGTTCTCTTAACAGATGTCAAGGACTAGAGCTACTACTACTGTTGGTAGAGGTAAGACTACTGCTGAGGGAATTGTTGAGACCCCAGTTAGAGGTAGGGGAAGGGGTCGAGTTAGAGGTCATGCTTGTGGAGCGGCGTCAGTGCGAGGGCGTGCCCGAAGAGTAGCATCAGTTAGAGGGCAGGAGAGAGAGGCTTCTCCAGAGCCAAAAATAGAGGTTAATGAGGATCAGGCCCTTCTAAAGCCCACAACTACACCGTTACTTCAGAACACTCTGTTAAGGATGATGGGTATGCTTGAAAACCTTGCCCAAGGGGTTGGTGCGCAGGGAATACCCCAACTGAGAGTGGAAGAACAGACTTCAGGACCACATCAGGGTGTAGCTCATCACGATCAGGTGGGTCAGCCCCCAGTGGTCCCTACACCATCTAGTGGGGTACAAACCACTTCAGAGGAAGTCTTAGTTACGGATGATCAGCTTAGCTACGAAAGATTTCAGAAGATGAGACCACCTCAATTTCAGAAGATGAGACCACCTCAATTTCAGGGTGGTAAGAACCAGGACGCACATGAATTTCTGACATTGTGCTATGAGATGCTAGATGCAGTGGGGTTAGTTGATCAGCATGGTGTCCGTTTTGTGGCACTTCAGCTCCGTGGACCAGCCAGGGAGTGGTGGAGGAATTATGTAGCATCTAGACCAGCTGGGTCCCCTCCAGTGGACTGGGGTATGTTCTCTAATGCTTTTAAGGAGCGTTTCATTCCTTGGAGTGTACGGGAAGAGAGACGATTGAGGTTTGAGGATTTAACGCAGGGAGGTATGACTGTTACTAAGTATGAAGCCCGTTTTTGTCAGTTGTCCCGACATGCTTTAACTATGATCCCAAACGAGGATGAAAGAGTTTGTAGGTTTGTGAGAGGTTTGAACTTCTTGATTAGATCTTATGTATTCAGAGCAGCTCATGAGGGAGCTTCTTTTCAGTCTATTGTAAGCACTGCCAAGGAGGCAGAGTTGCTGGTTCGAGAAGAGTTTGGAGATCTTAAGAAAGCTCGTACTATGGGTTAGTTTTCTGGTACCTCATCTGGAGGTAGAGGATTCTATAAAGAAGGTAGCTCATCCCAGCGTCGAGGACCAGTACATGCATCGCTACCTGTTTCTGAGGGTGGTCAGACACATCGTGGGTCCCAGAATTCTACCTGCGGTGGTCACAGTAGTTCTTTCGGTGGACAACAGTCCTCTACACCGAGGTCTTGTTTTGGGTGTGGGGATCTAGGACATATGATTCGATAGCTCCCCTTTCAGAATCATTCGGGACCCCATCGTACTAATTCGACCGCTCCAGTTAGAGACTATGTCCCACCGGCTAGAGGACGGGGCAGGGGTTTAATTGCTAGAGGTGGCAGGACTCCAAACGGTGGTACTTTGGTTCCACATGGTGGAGATCGAGGTGTAGCTCAGGTTGGTGGTGGAAGAGGAGCTCAATGCTATGCGTTTCCTGGAAGACCCGAGGTAGAGGCCTCAGACGCAGTTATTATAGGTATTGTTCCTGTCTGTCATAGGCCTGCATCTGTGTTATTTGATCCTTGATCTACCTACTCTTATGTGTCTACATACTTTTCATCTGGGTTTGACTTATTATGTGATCGGATGGCAATACCTGTGCATGTTTCTACAACAGTAGGTAAACCTTTAGTAGTGGATCGGGGTATATCGATCTTGTCTTGTTTCGTTAGTTGGGTATGATACTTGGGTAGATATGATCATTTTGGATACGGTAGATTTTGATGTTATCTTAAGGATGGATTGGCTTTCTCCTTATCATGCTATCCTTGACTGCTACACAAAAACTGTGACCTTAGCCATGCCCGGTGTCCCAAAGATAGAGCAGAAGGGAGATAATGGTTCCTATCCTAGTAAAGTTATTTCCTATATTCACACCCAAAAATTGGTTGACAAGGGGTGTTTGGCTTACTTGTCCTTCATTCGAGATACTAGTATTGAACCACCTTCTATAGAGTCCATCCCTGTGGTTCAGGAGTTTATCAATGTGTTTCCCGCTGACCTTCCAGGTGTTCCACCCGATAGGGATATTGACTTTCCCATTGACCTAGAGCCAGGCACTAAGCCCATCTCTATATCTCCGTATAGAATGACTCGAGCTGAATTGAAAGAATTGAAGGAACAGCTCCAAGACCTGTTAAGTAAAGGATTTATTCGCCCTAGTGTGTCACCTTGGGGTGCTCCAGTCTTGTTTGTGAAAAAGAAAGATGGGTCTATGAGGATGTGTATAGATTACAGGCAGTTAAATAAGGTAACTGTCAAGAATAAGTACCCTCTTCCCCGTATTGATAACTTATTTGATCAGCTTCAGGGAGCGGCTGTGTTTTCTAAGATTGACTTAAGGTCTAGTTATCATCAGTTGAGGATTAGGGCATCAGATATTCCTAAGACAGCTTTCCGAACCCATTATGGCCACTATGAATTTTTGGTGATGTCCTTTGGGTTAACTAACGCTCCTGCAGCGTTCATGGAGTTGATGAATAGGGTGTTCCGTCCGTACTTAGACTCTTTCCTCATAGTATTCATCAATGACATCTTGGTGTATTCCAAGACTGAGGCGGATCATGCTAGTCACTTAAGGATAGTGTTACAAAGGTTGAGGGAAGAAAAACTATATGCAGAATTCTCCAAGTGTGAGTTTTGGCATGATTTGGTGGTGTTTTTAGGGCATGTGGTGCCTAAAGAGGGAATCAGAGTAGATCCGACTAAGGTTGAGGCGGTTAAAGGTTGGTCGAGACCAACTTTAAATGCTGAGATTCGTAGTTTTGTGGGGTTAGCAAGGTATTATAGACGGTTTATTCAGGGGTTTTCTTCCATTGCAGCCCCACTAACTAGATTAACTCAGAAAAATGTAGCCTTCCATTGGTCGGATAAGTGCGAGGAGAGTTTCCAAAAGCTCAAAACCTTGTTGACTTCAGCGCCCATTTCGACACTACCTGAGGCAGGTGTAGACTTCACGGTGTATTGTGATGCTTCAAGAGTTGGATTAGGTGGAGTATTGATGCAAAAAGGAAAAGTTATTGCCTATGCATCAGACAATTGAAGGTTCATGAGAAAAACTACCCTACTCATGACTTAGAGCTAGTAGCTGTGGTTTTTGTGCTTGAAATGTGGCATCACTATTTATACGATGTACATTGCGAGGTCTTTACTGATCATAGGAGTCTTCAGTATATTTTCAGTCAAAAGGATCTAAACTTGAGGCAGCGTAGGTGGATGTAGTTACTAAAAGACTATGATTTAACCATCCTATACCATCCGGGAAAAGCGAATGTTGTGGCTGACACCTTGAGTAGAAAGACTTCTAGCATGAGGAGTCTAGCCACCATTTGAGTGGAGGAGCGAGCTTTGGCCAGGGATGTTCAGCGTTTAGAGAATGGCCTAGTCAGGTTACAACTTTCTGATGAGGGTGGCATACTTGCTTTCCTTGAAGCTCGTTCTTCCTTGATGGACCAGATTCGAAAGCGTCAGTTTGAGGATGAGAAGTTAAGCCTCATCAAAGACAAAGTGACCAGAGGAGAGGCTAAGGAAGCAATGATCGATCCTGATGGTGTTTTGAGGATTGGAGGTCGAGTCTGTGTGCCTAAGGTAAGTGATTTGATCAGATTAACTTTTGAGGAGGTCCACTATACTCGTTATTCCATTCATCCAGGAGCAGCGAAGATGTATCATGACTTGAGTCAGCACTATTGGTGGTGTGGTATAAAGAAGGATATTTCAGAGTTTATGGCTAAGTGTTTGACTTGTCAGCAGGTTAAGTGTGAGCACCAGCGGCCTGGAGGTGAGTTTCAGAGGCTACCCATTCCTACATGGAAGTGGGAGCGAATTTCTATGGTTTTTGTGGTGGGGTTGCCTACTACTGTGGGCAGTTATAACTCTATCTGGGTAGTCGTGGATCGGTTAACTAAGTGTGCCCGTTTCATTCCTGTCAAAGTTAAGTACACAGCAGAGAAGTTAGCTGAGTTCTACATCAGTCAGATAGTTAGATTGTATGGTGTGCCTATTTCTATCATCTGATTGGGGTTCGCTTTTCACTTCGCATTTTTTAGAGGGCCTTTCAGCATGGTTTAGGTACTCGGTTGGATATGAGTTCAGCCTTTCACCCTCAAACAGATGGACAGTCCGAGCGGACTATCCAAGTGTTGGAAGATATGCTTCTAGCATGTGTGATTGATTTCGGTAACCATTGGGACTAACACTTTCCCTTAGCAGAATTTGCCTACAATAATAGCTATCACTCCAGTATTCAGATGGCTCCGTTTGAGGCATTGTATGGAACGCGATGTAGATCTCCAATTGGTTGGTTTGATTCCACCAAGGTGGACTCATTAGATGTAGACTATCTTAAGAAGGCTATGAAAAGGTCCGTATGATTCAGGATAGGTTGTTGGCTGCTCAGAGTCGACAAAAGAGTTATGCGGATAGGAGGGTTCGAGCCTTGGAGTTCATGGTGGGTGATCACGTTTGGCTCAGGGTATCACCCATGAAGGGTGTGATGCGGTTTGGGAGAAAGGGCAAGCTTAGCCCTCGATTTATTGGCCCATTTGAGATTTTGGAGAGAGTTGGAGAGGTGGCCTATAGACTGGCCTTGCCACCTACTTTATCATCCGTGCATCCTGTATTTTATGTCTCCATGCTTTGGAAGTATGTACCCGACGAGTCTCATATACTCTCATTCGATTCAGTGGCATTGAATCTAGATTTGTTGTTTGAGGAGGAGCCTATTGCTATTTTGGATAGACAGATTCGCAAGCTTAGAAACAAAGAGATTGCTTCCGTGAAGGTACAATGGAAAAATCATCCAGTTAGAGAGGCGACTTGGGAAACAGAGTCAGAAATGCATGCTATACATCCTTATCTTTTCGAAACCTCAGGTACTCTCTTTTAATTATGTTCGAGGACGAACATGTTTTTTAGTGGTGGATAATGTAACGACCCAGTCCAATTTTTTTTAATATTCTTATCCCTAAAAGCTTTTTGTTCCACTTGGTTTTGTCCAGACAAATTATTTCTTTATGATCCATTAATGCCCACTACTGATCTTTGTTAGATTTAGGCATTTTTTTTAATGTTTCAAAAACTCTTTGACCCTTACTGTTTATGCTCCTTTGGAGCTATAGAAGAGGCATTGATGCCTGCATAAATAAGAGCACATTCTGCTCATGTTTTAAGAAGAGACAGAGCAGAAAAAAAATATAGTTGTGGATGAGAAGGTGACTTGTGCGGCGTTGCAAGAAAAACTATCCTACTTCAGGTTAGTAAATCTGGTTGAACATATTTGTTTGGCAATATGAAAATGCTTCCAAGGTTAGTGATAAACATTATAAGTAATGATTATGTAAGTGTAAGATGAATTATGTTGGTGCATAAACTTGATAGCAGTAAAATAAAGAAGAATAAGTTGGAAGAACTTATAAGTAGACAGATTAACAGATAGAATTATAAGTTAAATGACTAAAATGTTCTTGTTGTAAATAACTCTAGACATATACAAGTAGAGGGGGTTGCATTATTTATTCATAAAAACAGAAAAGGGGGGGGGGGGACCAGCGTGCTCATCAATTTCCAAGAAAAGTGCCTTGGTCATAGTCATCCATTATGGTATAAATAAATCCAAGAAAGTGCCTTGGTCATGTCATGAAAGATGCTTTTACAAACAATATTGCCGTGAGTTCTTTTTCTTCTCTTCATGGTTGTATATAATGTAATTTATAATAATAAAAATAATAATTTATGTGACTAGATCATGGTGCTATGGATTCCATTCAAAAAGGAAAGGCGAAAGTGATAGATTGACCGTGATTTGACTAAGGCAAGTGGACTTTCAAAACTTTGCGATTCTCATAGAATTCTCAAATTTTTCTTTCTCCTACGTGTGATATGTGAGTCATTCTAATATTATACGAAATGAGATGATTAAAAATGTAAATGCCAGTTGACATGTTATTATGGTACTTGAATTGACAAATATGGTGAAGTGATGAGAACTCTATATTTTTTATATATATATATATATTGTTGTGATTGGAAATAATGAGTGAATGTGTTTGTGAAATTCATATCATGTTCATTCATTCCATGACATGCATATTTACATTGATATGAGTAAGATGGAAATATTGGGACAAGGTCTTTACCGGTCGAGATGCCGAGGTCTTTGCCGGTGAAGTTATAATGATATTGGGACCGAGGTCTTTACCGGTCGAGATATGATGCCGAGATCTTTGCCGGCATGTTTACGATGATATTGTGATGCCGAGATCTTTGCCGGCATGTTTATGATGATATTGTGAAGTCGAGGTTTCTGCCGGCGATGATATGATGTCATAATTGCATAAAGCATTGCATATCACCCTTGCATACCATTACATAGCATGGTGTTGTCATTATGATTGAATTGTGCCTTTAACTTGTGCTTTGGAAAGTGCGATATGGTGAAATACTATCTTTATTAAATATTATATGTTGCTGGGTCGGAATAACCTTTTGTGCAGATTAGAGTCGTGGATATTGACTGGGATGAAAAGAGTTTGTGTATTCTATTAGATTTCCTTGTTTTGTTAGTTGACTTGCTGGGTACCGCGAGTTATTTGGTACTCACCCCTTGCTTCTACACTCGTGCAGGTGGTGAACCCGGGCTGTGAATAGAAATTTCTTAATCCGCCGAGGATTCCCAGGAGACGTAGAGAGGTAGTTGTTGTCATCTGGCTGACTCTCTTTTTCCTATTTCTTCTGTATTTGTTCTATTCGAAAAGAAGGATAGTGGGGATTTGTATTTCTTTGATTTTCTGTATTAGTCACTTGTACGCGTGACAACCATTCCTTGGGTGGTATTTAAGTTTATGGAAATTCTCAATTTAGTTATCTCTTTTAGTTAAAAATGCTTCCCCGCATTATATTTATCATCACTTTTGGGTTAAGGTTGACTTGTTCTGGTGGGATTGAACAAGTGTCGTCACGCCCAAATTTTTGGGTCATGACAAGTCCTTAGTAAAACAGCCATAACTTTTGACTCTGAACACCAAATGAGGTGAAACTAGTTGCGATGGAAAGCTAATTCAAAGATTTTTTATTTGGTAGATCATGGAATACCTAATTATTTATCTACTAAGAGTTATGGTCATTTAAAGTTGACCTTGCATAATCCAAAGTGAAAAACTTAGCCGATAGGAAACCTTTGAACTTGACTAAGTACTAGAGATCTGTTTTGAGCCCAATTCACTTCTACTGCACTTCACACATATATGAATGAGCCTTAAAATATAGGTACATGCAAGGCATTACTAGGTTTAATCTTATATATTTACGACAAAAAATTTCGGGACCTATGAATGAAGTTGTGGGGTGTTACACAAATGGTAAGTAAATATTTTATTATTTGAATTATATTGTAATAGAAAATATGAACGTATAATTATAATTCATACCGAGGTAGATAAGAGGTGAACATAAATTGAAACTCAATGATAAACTAAGATAATTTTTCTCTTGAACACTAGAAGAACATAGAATTATCAGCATGAGTTGTAGTGCAATGATGAGGTTATTTCATTCTTTAGACACCAGACATTGGATGAGGAAAAAAAAGACATACACAGAATCGGAAGTTTCAATGATTTTGTCTATTGTTATTGTCAAATAGAATGAAGTTGTTGCATCTTGCGATGCGATAGGAATAGAAAAATGACGTATTTATAAACTTAATGATACAATATAGTAATATTTACATAATTATTTATAATTGTGTGCTCAATGATATAAGTTATACACGTAATAATTTATCATTTATTTATTTTTATATTAATTGATACAATGCACACATGCAACGCACATAAACTAGTGTGAAGGTCCTTAATAATGTTGTTTGAACTTTTTGCCATTCATTAAAAAACTTCGCTTTAGACAAAATCATCTTTTCACCGTTAGTTTTATTTATTATATTATTATTTTAATAATATTTAATATCAAATATAATAAATATTAAATAGAGAAAATTTTCTTATTATAATTAAATTCATACGTGAAGAATCTTTTTCTAACTAAAATAGACTTGATTTAAACAAAGAAAAATAAAAAACTTCCCATATAATAAGAAAAAAAAGGTTTGAAAAATCATCTCCCATAAAAATAGGCACCAAAAAAGTTTTTTTAAAAAAGAGAAAAAGAACACGTTCAAAAGAGATTTAAAAAAAAAGGTATGAGAAATTCATGTCAAAGAATTCATTAGATTAAAGGTAATTTCATTTTCCTTAATTATTTTCTTAATATTGCCATAATTAATTAGTTTGTTAATTTCCCCCTTTTTCCTTTATTACTCTACTATTTCAATAAAATTTCTTTTAATTTCACCATGAATCCTAATTATATAATGAAAGGTTTCGTCCTAAATATGATAAAATACTATTTCCTATCTTTTTTTATTTATGACTTCTTATAACACCCCAAAAAATTTTTTAAGCTAAGACTGAGCCATTCTTCGTAGGATATAACATTTTAGTTAACGATTCTTAATTGAGTATAAGTGTTAAAGTCAAATTCTTAATGTGGGAATAGAA
>JAPFFP010044885.1:0-12047 GCA_026153255.1 Solanum medicagineum | reverse complement strand
AAAAAAAAAAAAAGGGGGGGGTTTGGGGGGGGGGGGGGGGGCAGAACATGGGAGTGGGGGCAATAGAGTAGGTGAGAAAAATATTTTAAATTTTATTTTTTCAAAAATAATATTTTTCAGAAGAATATTTATACTTTAATCTTTTACTTTTAACTAATATTAATGTCACGACCCAAACCTAGTGTTTAGATGTGACACAGCGAATGGGTATTCGAAGGGACCCCAAACAAGCCTCTTAGCATATAATTCACACATCCTTGGTAGCGGAAGCAAAATAATCAATAATCAAGAGATAAAATAAGGGAAAATGAGACTAAGGGAAAGAGTTTAATAATCATACCATATAAAAGAGTCAAGGCTCAAGCATAAGCACATCAATCGTTCCAATAACACCTTTAAACATTGATTGGAGCGAGGGCCAAGACACTTTCCGGGTTCACCCTCATAGTCTCAAGTTTTCAATATAAAGAAAAGACATCAATAGTAAGAGTAGCATAGCTAGTGTCCCTGGACTTGAGGATTCACCAAAGCTTATCTTTTAAAATGCAATATAGCCACGAGAAGGATGATCAATAAGTGCTCCGGTTGCTACATGGTAACATCATGTAAGCACAGATTATGCATTAGTACGTTTGAATGTACTAAGTATGTAGGATATGATGCAATAAGACATAGAGATCATAGTCAAAATGATAATCATAAGAAAAGGGTAAGTATTATATCAATATGGCATGCATGATCAATGCTAGAGATAAAACATGCTTGGAAATCATATAGCTTACAATATAACTTACATGAATAGGAAGAGACCATATCACATAGTCCAAGCAAACTATTACTTGAACTCCAAGGCATATCACCCCCTTGGAAGGTGATTGAGGTACCTACTCCTCAACGTAGTAGTACGGGCATACCACCCCCGTCAAGGTGATTGAGGCTTGGTACCCCCCTCAACAAGGTGATTGAGGCTTGGCACCCCCTCAGCAGGGTGATCGAGGCATGATACCCCCTCAACAAGGTGATGGAGGGTTGGTACCCCCTCAACAAGGTGATTGAGGTGTGACACACCCTGAAGAGGCATGGCACCCCCTAAACAAGGTGAGATCAACATGCAATACAATAGATACCTTTCATGCATTCAATACATACATACATCCCCCTTTATAATCACAAAGTTACTTAACTCATAACCCATGCAATAAACCATCAATAACTCAAGAATCCTTAAAAAGACATTTTATCAAACACTTGGTGGGTGTGTAATGCTAGTTCAAAATCATACAATTCAATAGTGAAATCATGTGAGACAGCTCCATGTAAATCAACCCACCAATATATAGTAAATCGCTCATGTAAAATACCTTAAAATTCATCATCAAATCTTATAATAGATCATAGTTTCATAGCTCAAAACATGCATAATCACAATAGATAAACCATCTCATAGTATAGGCTTGAAATAGGTAGATATGCATATTTAATCAACATTTCATAAAACCCAACATATTTCATGCTGATAATCCATAATAGAAGATACCCATGGTTAATACAACTTGAAAACATACAATTTTCATAAAAATAGAGATTGGGCTCCATGGGTGAAAGGACCCAATGGATGAAACCCACAAACCTTGAATTTGGGGATTTCTTTGATAAAGATTTGAATGAGAACTTGAAGCTTGAATGAAGTTCTTGAGATCCAAAATTTAGCTTGGGACACTTGAATTTGGATGAAATATTTGGTTAAGTGCTGGAGAGGGTTTTGAAAGTTTCTTGGGTGATATAAAGTTGAAAAATGACTAAGTATAAGTGTTTTTATGTATAGGAGGGCATAGGGCCAAGACCCCATTGTGTTAGGCCAAAACTAAAAAATTAAGGAATTGATAACACTTCTCTGCAACGGGTCCGCGTCACGAAGCCAACGCGAATCCTCTCTGAAAATTGCAAAGTTGGCGAAAATGAAATTTCGTTACGGGTCCTCTAAAATCAGGGTTATGCCAATTTCCCACAAAACTTTTCCCCTTAATCAAGAATATGAAATCAGATTTTAGATATCACGCTCGGATTTTGAGATTTAGGGAACTTATGATTATAGGCATTTTTGAGACACATTTTCGGGCGTTTTTGGGGTTATTTCAATATCTCCCCCTTGGGAACATTCGTCCCTGGATGTCAAGGAAGCATACATAAGAGAAGTAATCATGAAGATTTTAGCCCGACATGAATGCAATAAATGTATTTAAACATCATTTCAAAAAGTTCAACAGGAATGTCAAATCACCACAAACGTACTAACATGAACATGAATGCATGCAAATGACTTAAGGGCTGAAACTTAAGACATAAAATCACAGAAGGTCTTAGTTTTTCTAAGCTTGAATAGAATGAAATGGGTACGAATATCACTTCTTCGTGTCTATTCTGGCTCCCCATGTGACACTTTTCACTTGATGGTTCTTCCAATGGACCTTGACAAACATCATATCTTTATTCCCTAACTTTAAACTCAAAATCTCTCCTGCTTACATTGCAATAGGACTTTTGCCTACTTAAAGTCATCTTCAATATTTCCTTTGTCAACATCCCCTTCTCCACAACTCTCATAACCAAATCTGGTACTATGAAAGTCATCTCACCAATACACCTCTCTCAAATCTCTATACATCTTTGTAGAACTAGGTAATTGGAATAGGATGAATTATGGGCTTCCTTTAATATCAATTTCCAAATCACCCACATTTTGCACACACAACCTACCTTGATACATAAGGGGCACCATCTCCCCCTTGAGAGAAAGCCTCTACTTTACTATCTTCCACAAGGCCTTCAACTCTAGCAAGGCGGGGACAAGATCTTGTTTTGCCTTTACCTCCTCAAATCAATGAAGATTTAGAACCATCAAAATCCACTACACCACCATTACCAGCTCCATCCAACCTAACCCCCAACCTTGCCAACTATTTTACTTATATAACCATGTTTTTATTACACACAATTCACACATATCATATTTAGCAAACAATCTCTCATCCCTCCAAATTTATAACACTACCCTCAAATACCTCATATGCTCCTCTTCACTCTGGGAACAAATAAAGATATCATCAATAAATAGCACCACAAACACATCAGGGTTGCATTTAAAGAACATCTTTATGAGACCTATAAGTGTTGCCGGTGCACTAGTCAAGCCCAAAGACATTACCATAATTCAAAATATCAGAAAGGACATCACAAACTCATTGACCATAGAAATCGGCTCAATAGGAAGGACCTTAGGCTTAACATCCCTACTCTTACAAGATGATAAATGCAACCCCTTTAGAGATTAATTGGACCTTAAGACATGAAATGAACCTAGCCCTTCACTACCACATTACAATCCCCCACTCAAGGACGGGTTCAGTAGGGAATTGGAAACTCACCTTATGGGTTCTACAACTAATGGATTCATAATATGTATGTAAACAATTCATCCCAAGAATGACATCCAAATCCCCCATATCTAATTCAACAAAATCACAAGGCAAGGCCTAATGCAATATGAACACGGGATAATTTCTATAGCCTTTTAGCAAAAATGGACACACCAATGGGATAGACACTTTATAAAGCTGACATAACATTGCGAGACACACATGAAGCCTACTAAGAACAAAAAAAAGAATAATAAAAGAAATAGTGAGACACGGACCTATCAATGCATATATATCAAAGTCAAAGGAAACATCAACATACCGGTAATAACATTGGGCACCTCATCCCATCCTTGCCTCCCTTGAATAGCATAAAATCGACTATGTCGTGGAGTACCCCCCTTGGCTACGTTGCGCCTCTTGATCAAGATGACCACCTTATTCTTGAGGTCAACCATCTTTACACCTTTTTCGAGCATATGGACAATTAACTAGCTTATGACCCTCTTCACCACAACCATAGCAAGCATTGGTTTTCCTCAACCATGGACCACCGTGGTTTCTTCCACACTTTTGACACTTAGGGTTAGTCCTTCCACCATTTCCATTTTGACACCTTGGGTTAGATACCCCATCAATAGCTAATCTCTTGCTTGGAGTATTGGAGAACTTTTAACCTTTCCTCTTCGTAAGCTTCTCCCCCTCGAGGTATTCGACATATGTCATGAGCCGGGACAATTCCATATCACTTATAATCATTGCGGTATGGCACTCTTCATTTACCAAGTCGAACACCCCGGACACAAACTTGTTCATCCTAGCTCTAGGGTGGGCCACCAAATGTGGAGCATATTTGGAAAGCTTGTTGAACTTGAGGGCATACTCCTCACACTCATGGGACCTTGCTTTAGATTCATGAACTCTATAATTTTATCCTCTCTCAACACAATAGGGCAAAACCAGCCGAGAGAGGTGATCTTGAACTCTTCCCAAGGAATAGCATCATGATTTTCCCTCTTTACCTTTCATTGCACAAATCAAATTTGAGCCACACCTTGTAGTTGATAGGTCTCTAGATTCGCCTTCTCCTCCGAACTTACAACCATGATGGATAAAACCTTATACACCTCATCTATGAACTCTTGAGGATCTTTCTTCGCCTTGGACCCATGAAACTCCAGAGGGTTCGTCCTAGTAAAGTCCCTCATTCTTAAGGCCGGGGTATGAGCTTTAAGAGCATGGGCCCCTTGATTCAGTTGGTTGGTCATTGCATGGGCCAATATAGTGATAGCATTTCGGAACTCAATCTCGGTAGCCCTCCACCTTGAGAAGCTGGAGGAGCTACGTAAGCTGGTTGTCACACGGGTGCATGGGCCCTCATTAGTCTTCCGCTTTGTAGCGGCGTGATCTAGAAAAGCAATGAGCATTCTTTAGGGGGAAAAGCCTTACTTTACACCTAAAGCACGATATAGACCATGAAGAAGTAAAACATTTCCTAAAACACCTCATAGCCTCTTACTCATAGTTGTGGCGCGCTTCACAACCATAAATAAGACTCCAATTAACACGGTGTGTTGGATTATGAGGACCATTAACAACCTAATGCTCTGATACAAAATATGTCACGACCTAAACCTAGGGCTTAGACATGGCACAGCGAATGGGAGCCCAAAGGGACCCCAAACAAGCCTCTTAGCATATCATTCAGACATCCTTAGTCGTTGAAGCAAAATAATCAACAATCAAGAGATAAGGTAAAACAGGAGTAAGGAAAAGAGTTTAATAATCATCATATAAAAGATTCAAGACTCAAGCATAAGTACATCAATTGTTTCAACACCACCTCTAAACATAGATTAGAGCGGGAGCCAAGACACTTTCCGGGTTCACCCTCATAGTCTAAACTTTTCAACATAAAGAAAAGACATCAATAGTAAGAGTAGTATAGCTAGTGTCCCCGGACTTGAGTACTCACCAAAGCTTATCTTTTGGAATGCAACCTATCCACGTTAAGGATGATCAATAGGCGCTCCGATTACTACATGGTAACATCATGTAAGCATAGAGTATGCATTACTACATTTGAATACACTAACTATGTAGGATGCGATGCAACAAGACATAGGCATCATAGTCAAAATATATAATCATAAGAAAAGGGTAAGTATAATATCAATATGGCATGCATGATCAATGCTTGAGGTAAAACATGATTGGAAATCATATAGCTTGCAATTATAGATTACATGAATAGGAAAAGACCATATCAAATAGTCCAAGCAAACTATTACTTGAACTCCAAGGCATACGACCTCCTTGTAAGGTGATTGAGGTACTTACCCCTCAACGTGGTAGTATGGGCATACCACCCCCCCAACGAGGTGATTGAGGCTTGGCACCCCCCCTCCCCTTCAATAAGGTGATTAAGGCATGGCACCCCCTCAACAAGGTGATCGAAGCATGTTACCCCCTCGACAAGGCGATTGAGCCTTGACACCCCATCAACAAGGTGATTGAGGCATGGCACCCCCTCCCTACCATCACCAGGCCCAAGTCCAGGCACTAATAAATTTGTTGTCCTTGGAAACCTGCCTAAAATCTCTGGTCCAAAATCTAAATCAGGATCCTCATCTCAAAGTCGTTCTGTTACATAGAATAAAAAGAATTATGAGATGAAGGTTCCAGAAACCTTTGCCCATGCATTAGACCCCAGAGTCTCCACTCAAAAATCCCAGGTTCCTCCGGAAGAGACCTTTGATTATGTTACCTCCAAAATAATTCCTCTCCTTGCCCTAGACAAAGAATATGAGACTAGAAGAGTTATGGATCTGGTAAAACCCTGCTATAACAATAACGACTATGTTGATAGTCATGACCCTTTCAAAATCCATCTCTACGTTGAAGCTATTTTGTAGATACTGATTCAATTGAAATTGAGCATACCTACGGGGATAAAGACACCAATTTCATTCAGTACTCTTGATGTACCATAAAGAAGATACTCTCTCCATTCGAGTGGCAAATCGACCATTTACTCACTCCTTTACCCTTGAGTATGGCTTATCATCCCCAAATGTATAACTGGTTTACTTACCAAGAGGCTTGGTTCAATTTCATGTACTTTCGACCTGACCATATCTGGTTTTTCAAGTAAAGTCCTTAGCTGACAAAGGCCATCATCCCTAGATGGTTCTATGATTGGTGGAAGCTATTTGGAGGAAGATTAGAAATCCTCCCTCAACAGTTCCGGCAGAAATTTGAAGAATTCCAATTTCAGCAGTAAATTTCAACCCTACCCGTACATATTAAAATGTGTAAATTTTTTATTCAAAAAAGAATTTGTTATATTGCTACTGAACTTTACCATTTCAGAAATTGATAGAATTAGGTATTTGTCCAAGGAAGTAAAAGTTAAAGGTTGGGTTCCAAAACCCAAAACTCAGTCATCCAGCAAAGGGAAAACGCCAGTACAGTCCCCATTGTCGAAGAAATCCAAGGCTGAGCTCAAGAAGAAGCTACAGCAAGCCCTTCTGAACATCGAAGCCCCGAATGAAGTTGCCCTTCAATAGCTAATTGAAAAAGATTCCTACTAGGAAGAATCCAACAATGGTGACATGTGTTTTCCGAAAGGGACTGCACAGTACTACCTAGATGCCTATTACGAATAGGAATTCTGACCCTTTAAGAAAAGTAGAAGTTTAAAGAATCGGAATTACTTTTCCTCAAAGGTCATTTTACTATTCCTTAAAGGAATCACGGTGGGGTAAGTTGGTCCAATAAACATGTTGCCCCATAACAACATCCAAGAAACATTAGTATTAAAGTGGGTATGTCCACTTGATCTTGTAAGTGCTTACTTTATCACTACCTTTCAAAAGGAGGGAAAAACTGATAAGCACGTGTTTGTCCCTATCCCAGAATAGGACCCACTATTTAAAAGAATCTTACCTTATCTTTTCTTTTGTCGGCCTTATCCAAGCCATCCACTTGTATGCATTAGATGCATATCTCGTTCCCAGAGGTCTATTTAAGACTCTCACTTGTATATTTAGAAGGCAGTTGAAATTTTAGACGCCGATACTCAAAAAAATTTCCAGACCTTCTCCCTCCACTGTAATCTCCTCCACTATTGTAATCTTTATATTTTCAGAAATAAAGCCTTGTTAAGTAAGTCCTTTATTTTGTTTTACATACATACTACTCTTTTATCTTGCAAGATAATTTACCATCCCAAAAGATCCATTCAGGCCAAGCCCTTCCCTATTTATATTTTCTTTTTACTTTACGATCCTGTTTTTTCTGGTATAAGAGCCATGATGGATGTATACGTATTTAGCATGAGCAACTAAATACTCATACTGTCCGAAGCCTGATTGTTTACCTTTCAAATTATGTTTATACTTGAATAATATATGCTAAATTTCTCAGAATTATTATTTTATATTATCATGTTTTACACTATTCCTACTTTGTATGAGGTACTTATATCTCTCTATGTGTGTGAGGCTTCCAAATAATACACAGTTTAAGATGTTGGTCAGCCTTTAGTATGGTCGTAGCCAAAATAGAACGTTAGACCTTTAGGTGGTCCCGTCGCTAAGATAACACTAGAGAGATTGAAGAGGTAAAATCCAAGAGGACATGTAGGATGTAGTGAACCTTTGATAATATAGAACAATACTTGCTTGAAATTTTGCATATTATTTCTTGTATGTCTGTAAGTTGAAAAGGATAACATAGGCATATGGACAATAATTTTTTTAAATGAGTCAAAATATTTTGAACACTGTCAATATGTCTTCCAAGGCAACTCAGATTGCCCAAACAGAATCTAACTTGGAAAACTGGAGTATCCCCGAGGAATCCTTTAACAAGATCTACTAGATAGGTTATTTAAATTTTATTAAAAAACATAATATCAAGACCTGTGAGTCTACTGCTGCTATTAATAATTCTTTAGAAATTATTAAACTGTTAAACGAACAAGACATTTTTAGATGCAGATCGCAATATCATTATTTGGATATAGGACTTATTCAAGTTGCAGTAAAACCCCTTTTTCGAAAAGGTCTTAATATTACTGTTTGTGCCTTGCTACAGGATGCAAGTTTTTTGAATTTTGATGATTCTCTGTTAGGAGCCCTTGAAAGTAACCTTGCTGATGGTCCTGTTTACTTTAATTGCTACCCTAACTTCTCTGTTGATCTCAATGATACTAACATTATGGATACATTGACTTTAAATATTAAGACTAAAAATATGAATAGTAAAATAGACATGCGTGAGATCGCTGTAATTTACCGTGTCTATTGCTGTCTTATGGGAACCACACTAGCCCGAAGGCTAAAATCGAGAGTATTAAAGGTGTTACTATGCTTATGGAAGCTAACCATGAACATAGTACTATCTTTATCCCTCGGCTCCTAAAATGGAGTGATATCATAGCCAGCACTGATAGGCATTTTGAAGCTATTACCCAACCTTTGCCTTCTCATCCCGAGAAACGACAGATTGAATGGGTCATCCAAAATCCGGATGGGTCAATTGATCTTAAATTTCTCGACAACAAACCCCGTCGAAGTTCAGTCTCTTCGGCCTCAACTTCCAGACCCCCCAAGGAATCTAGTAGTGTTAGAGGCAAGGTTAGAGGAGTAGATTTTTCTGGAGCAATCCCTAAAGTCTACTACCAACACACGGTTCATGAACCTTCTAGTCCTACTGAGTACGATATGGAGCCTCCTCGTTAGTATACTGACCCAGGGCTAGGAGTCATTAAATCTGAAAATGATTTTTCCCCAGACATGAAGTCTTTAAAAACTCTTTGGACTGCACCAGAAAATAGGTTAAAAGCCAGTTGGTATGATAATACCTTTTCTCAGAATCAAAAATCTCTTTTTGCAAAAGAATGGATTTCTGACATGAAAAGATTGAGATGTGATATCGAATTTTTTAAATGGTTTGAAATCACAGGACAGGTGAATGACCAAAAAGAGTCTCTTCAAGTTCTGGTTGATAAGTGGTATACTCAGACTAATAAAGTTATAGAGTCTACCATTCCCCCTCTTGAAGGAATAAAAATTCCTTATTCTAATCAACTTATTCCTTTGTCACCTTTAAAATTAAAGAGTGATATTCCTCATCTTGCCCCTTATAACAAGGATTTGGAAAAGATTATTGTACAAAATAATTACACCAATCGCCTTTTGTACACTGTTTCTCAACAAATTGAAGAAGCAAAAGGAAAATCTGTTTTCTCTACCTCTGTTACTTGTCTTTCCAAGGGAAGTACTAGCATTAGTACGTTCGAGCCTAATCCTATCTTTAAACCTCCCAAGTTTTCAAAAGATAGATTTCCTAAACTCAGTAATGATTTTAAAGTTTCTGGAAAACTTCTTGAGCAAATCAACGAGCAGTTGTCTAGGTTCAGTATTTCCGACAAAGGAAAGGAAAAACAAAGTGTTCAAACTTTGACTAAAAATTCTCTGTCAAAGATGTCTCAAATCTGATATCATACTCGAAAAAATTATTATAAGCGTCCTTCTTTTCCCGATACTCAATTCGAGGAAAATGCCTTTCTTTCCACTTCTTTCCCATTCTGGCAGTGATATTACTGAATGGAACATTGATGGATTGGACGAACACTAAATCTACAATAAACTCCATGAAATGGGTATATCAATCACTGCCTAAAAGATGCGTGGATCCTCTGACAAAGAACCAGCGACTTTGATTACTAAGGATTTCTCTGGTATGCTTAGACACTAGTGGGATAATTATTTCACTGATAGTCTAAAAAATAGTATCTTTAATGCTACTACAGTTGCCACCACTATAAAAACTGAAAGTGGCATTGAAACAGCTGTCCAAGAACCTCGAGAAGATGTCTGTGCTACCCTTCTTTACCACATTGCTAAGCACTTTGTAGGCGAACCAAAACTCTTCCAAGAGAGGAGCCTTGAGATCCTTAATAACTTGTCTTGGCCTAAGTTGATCGACTTTAGGTGGTACAAAGACAACTTCCTTACTAAGGTCATGATTAGATGTGACTGTGATAGTGATTTCTAGAAGGAAAGATTCATTAGTGGTCTTCCCCCATTGTTTGCTGATAAAGTGAGAACCAAAATCAGAGATAGATGCAAAGGCAAAATCCCCTATAGTCAAATGACCTATGGAGACATTTCTAGTTTTATCAACACAGTAGGCCTTGTGCTCTGCATTGACCTTAAGCTCAAGAGTCAACTCAAGAAAGATAGGTTGACCACTAGAGCTGAATTAGGAAGCTTCGGTCATGATTTTGGGTTTACCAAAATTGACTCTCCTCCTTCTAAGGTTGCCAAGAAAGTGTCTAAGAAGGCATCCCATAAGTCTAGAAGACCTAGACCTAGCATTTCCAAAGACAAGTCTTATAAACCTAAGAAGAGTTTAAGAAGCATAGACCTTCTAATAAGGACAATGTTTGTTGGAATTGTGGTAAATCTGGTCATAGAGCCAACCAATGTAAGTCTTCTAAGAAGAAGAAGAAGATCAATCTCTTAGGTCTAGATGAAGATACTAAGGAGAAACTCTTTTCTATCCTCCAACATAGTGATTTCCCCTCAGATTACTCTTCATCGTAAGAATATAGCGACGAAGAAAACATTAATGTCGCATACAAGACTGATGAAAGTCAATCTAGTAAGGAATGCTCTTGTGATGGTATTTTTTGTGACTGTACGAAAAATACTGTTCAAGTCATTACTGAGGATTCTAAAGAGGTCCTATTTGATATCACTTAACATATCCAGGATGATGAGTCTCATGCCAAGTATCTTGTAGAGCTTAAGAAAATTATTCTCAGCTCTCAAGAGAAGAAACCCTCTAGGTCTGTAGAACTTTTTAGCCTTAAGAATGTCTTGACTAGGTTTGACAAAACATCTGAGCCTTTTCTGATTTAAAAGAAGAAATGAATTCTCTTAAACAGGAAGTCAAGGATATCAAGTCTCGACTTGAAAAAGTCGAATTAGATGCTCTCACTTCTTAAGTCCTTCGAGACGTTTCTTCCCAAATGATAAGGGAAAATCTGTCCATTTCTCCAGTTCTGATAATCTCGTTGAACCCAGCTTTCTAGAAGAATAGCTTGAGGAATTTGGTTCTCCTCGGGATCCCCATCTTGTGATTACCACGATCAAATCTCTGAGTCAGCATAAACCTATTAAATTGGTTATTTCTAAAGACTTACTCCTTAACAAAATCGCACTGCTTGACAGTGGAGCTGATCGTAATTGCATTGTGAAAGGCCTCGTCCCTGTAAAGTACTTAGAAAAAAAGTACCACCCGTTTGTATTCTGCCACTGGTGAGCGGATGAAGATCAATTACAAATTGTCTAAAGCACATATTTGTAACAATTATATCTGTTTCACTAATGATTTTGTTATCAAAGAAGACATCAATGAAGACATTATTTTGGGTTTACGTTTTATCAATCAATTAAAACCCTATACTGATGATTTTGATGGAATCCATGCAACAGTCCTTCATCAAAAGGTTTTCTTCCCATTTTTCAAAACTCTCTCTCCTAAAGAAAGTTCTTTTTTAAAAACAAAACTAGTTTTAAAATTAATAGACTTTCTCATCACATCTCTTTCTTAAAG
>JAPFFP010044884.1:0-12047 GCA_026153255.1 Solanum medicagineum | reverse complement strand
TATCCTATGTTACATCTACAGTCCTATAACTCAAATATTATGATCACCAAAAGAATCATCTCAAAGGTAATTGAAAGATAAAGTATATTGCTTATTGATGGGTGGTAACCTGAGGGGTGGAAGAATCACCTAGCCAAGGTCGATCCTATCTCGGGAGGTAGCCCAAGAGGTGAAAGGAAAAGCCTAGCCAGGGGCGATCCCGATATATATTTACCATTGATTTGCTGGTAATTTTATTACATGTTGTGCACAGATTATATAGTAAAGGTAAACTAATAAAAGAACATAAAGTACACGATCCCACAGTATAACTACAGGTGGTCTCTTTTCCTACACTAGTGTATAGTTTCATTTGAGTTGTTACTTCATATATAGTATTTTCTGGCTTACATATTTAGTACATTATCTCATATTGATGTCCCTTACGGGGGACCTACATTTCATGCTGCAGGTACAGGTGCTAGTAGATCCCCCCCAGTAGGAGTACAATATATCCAGCTACTGTTACCAAGCTCTAGGTTGCTTCATAGCTTTGTGTGTCTAGAGCTTATATTTTTGTATTGTATAGTTAGTTAAGGCGGGGCCTGTCCCAACCCTTATCAGATACTTTTCCTTATCTAGAGGCTTTGTAGACTATGTAAATTAAAGTGTGGTCATGTCTCATACTTTAGACAACGTGGCCCAAACGGCCTAGCCATATGCATTTCCTTTTTGCTTGTTATTACTGTTTACTTTCTTACAAGCATGTTGAATGTAGAAATCTCTTATAATATATATAAAAAGTACATGGATACAAGTTAGTTCTCCCGAGCCTTATCGGCAAGGGGTGCTAGTCTGCCTTAACGGGACTTTTGGCATGACAGAAGTGGTATCAGAGCGGGTCATCCTAGGAAGTCTACAAAGTCGTATCTATGTTGAGTCTTGTTTATTGATGTGTTTTGCACCACATTTATAAGCAGAAGGCTATGTGGTACTTAGGAGTTATCACTTTTTCTTCATTCTTTAGATCCTGCCATAGAGCCAAGTGTAATAGGTGAATTGTGTCGAACCCGTAAATTGTTTTGTATAGCAAGTATGCCAGAAACTAGGAAAAATAAAGCTAAAGTGAAGGAAGTAGAAATGGTTGTTGGTATACCCAATTGGCTGAGACAACAAAATAAGGCTCAAGATGAGTCTCTGTCACAGACATCTCCAACTCCTCTAGCTCCTGATGAACCAGGAAGTAGTGAAATTCCCCCAGAACCATCTATCGATACTATCGTGCAGGATTTGAGAAATGTAGTCCAACTATTGTCTCGTATAGTTGCTGGCTAAGGTCAAAGATAGGAAGGCCCAGCTATAGGTGCAAGTGGTGCAAATAGGGCAGCTGGCACGAGGATACGTGACTTCCTTAATTTAGACCCTCCATCCTTCACTAGGTCAGATCCTAATGAAGATCGACAAGACTTTATTGATCAGATTCAATGCACTTTAGATGTTATGCACGTGAGTGGTACAGAAGCTGTCGAGTTAGCGACATATTGAAGGGTGTATATATATTGTGGTATGAAGCTTGGAAGCAATCCAAAGGTATAGATGCACCTCCAACTACCTGGTAGGAGTTCAAAGAGGCATTTCTCGACCATTACCTACCACTAGAAATCTGAGAAGCCCGTGTAAATCAATTCTTGAATCTCCATCAAGGGAATATGAGCATGAGGGAATATAACATTTAATTTAATTCCCTGGCCAGGTATGCTCCTAATCTAGTTGCTACTATCAGATAGAGTTCACCGATATGTGGATAGATTGGATACATATCTGGTCATAGGTTGTACCATTGCTTCCTTGAATAAAAATATGTGATATAGCGAGGATGCAAGCTTTTGCACAAAAATTGGAGGATTAGAGGCAAAGAAGAAGGACACAAGAGTTGGAAAGGAGGCAGGCCAAAAGGACCAGATCTACGGGGCAGTTTACACCATCCCAAGGTGAGCTTAGGCCTTGGTTTTCTAATAGAACGCCTAGGCCATAATCCTCCTACTCTGCAGCCAGTGGTCCACCACAACTTCAAGGGTCTAGAAGTAATCAATTTGGTCAACAAAATGAGGGACAAGGTACACGAACAATAGGATATTCGGCAGGCTAGCAAATGACTCTTAAGCAACCTTGTAAACAGTGTGGAAGAAGTCATCTAGGTATATGTCATGTTGGGATAGATGTTTGTTATTGGTGTGGTGCGCCAGGGAACATGATGAGAGATTGCCCAAGGAGACGTTTAGGGGATATAGCACAACCTACTGGATCAGCTGTGGCATCATCATCATCAGTTCCTACAGGTGGTGGTAGAGGTGTTACAGGGGCAGCTAGCTCTAGTGGAGTCCAGAATTGCACTTATGCTCTGGGGAGTCAGCAAAATTTGAAAACTTTACCTGATATGGTCAAAGGTACATTGTCCATCTTTTCACATAATGTATATGCATTAATTGACCCTGGTTCTACACTACCATACATCACTCCACTAGTTGTTGGGAAGATTAAGAGAACACCTAAATTATTAAACAAACCATTTGAAGTGTCTAGAACAACCGGTGAATCTATTATGGCTAGAAAGATTTACTATGACTGTGTAATAACTATTTATGACCGTGACACATTCGCTAACCTTATTGAGCTATAAATGATGGAATTCGATGTTATAATGGGTATAGATTGGTTAGCTTCTTGCTATGCCACCGTGGATTGCCAAACTAAGATAGTATACTTCCACTTTCCAAATGAGATAGTTCTTGAATGGGAAGGCAATGTTGGGGCGCCAAAGGGTAAGTTTATCTCTAATTTTGAGGCAAGAAAGATGATATCGAAGGGGTATATATGTCATTAAATTAGAGTAAGGGATATGGAGGCAGAATAGCCAGATCTTCAATCAGTTCCAGTAGTGAATGAATTTGTTGATGTGTTCCCTGAAGAACTTCCAGGCTTACCTCCAGAACAAGAAGTAGATTTTTTTTATCGACTTACTTCTAGAACTCAAACTATTTCTGTCCCTCCATATAGAATGGCCCTGGCAGAATTACTTGAATTAAAGGAGCAGTTAAAAGACTTATTAGAGAAGAGTTTTATAAGACCTAATATGTCCCCTTGGGGTGCAGCAGTGCTAATTGTATGTAAAAAGGCTGGCACCTTGAGAATGTGTATCAACTACCGACAATTGAAAATTGAATAGGGTGACAATTAAGAACAAATACCCATTTCCCAGGATTGATAATATATTTGATCAGTTGCATGGTGCCAAATTATTTTCAAAAATTGATTTGAGATCAGGTTATCACTAAGTGAGGGTGAAAGAGAAAGATATACCTAAGACTGCTTTAATAACACGCTATGGTCACTTTGAATTTTTTGTTATGTCATTTGGGCTAATGAATGCACTAACGGTTTTTATGGATCTGATGTATAGGGTATTCAACCTATTCTTGGATGTGTTCGTGATAGTATTTATAGATGACATTTTTGTATATTCAAGATCAGAAGAGGACCACGCAAATCACTTCCGACTAGTGTTACTAGTTCTTCGTGATTGACAATTGTATGCCAAGTTTTCTAAATGTGAATTTTGACTAAAATCAGTGGCATTTTTGGGTCATATTGTGTCTGATGAGGGAATAAAGGTTGATTCACAAAAGATAGAGGTTGTGAAAGATTCACCCAGGCCAACAACACCCATAGAAGTTCAGAGCTTCCTAGTATTGGAAGGTTATTACAGAAGGTTCATTGAAGGTTTTTCTTCTATTTCTACACCTCTAACAAAGTTGACACATAAGGCACCCAAGTTCCAATGGAATGATGCATGTGAAAGGAGCTTCCAAGAGCTGAAGAATAAGCTAACTTCTGCACCTGTGCTAGTACTTCTAGAAGGCTCCAAGGGGTATGCAGTGTATTGCGATGCTTAAGGAGTTGGCTTAGGGTGTGTACTGACACAACATGGTAGGGTAATTGATTATACATCTAGAAAACTATGACCACATGAGAAAAACTACCCAACACATGATCTTGAGCTAGCAGCGGTTGTGTTTGCTCTGAAAATATGGTGCCCCTAGTTATATGGAGTTCAGTTGACATACATACTAATCATAAGAGTTTGCAATACATTTTTAAGTAAAAAAACCTAAATTTAAGACAGCGGAGATGGCTAGAGCTAATAAATGATTACGATGTTGATATACTATACCATCCGAGGAAGGCAAATGTGGTAGTCGATGCTCTGAGTCGTAAGGCAATCATGAATACTGGTGATCAGGCTGTGGTAAGTCAGGGAGTTGCTAAAGATCTTCGTCAACTAGACAGTTTGGGAGTTCACCTTCTTGAAACTCCAAAGGAAGGGGTTATTGTACATAATGCAATAACGTCTTCATTAGTAATGGAGGTGAAAGAAAAACAGTTTGACCCTGTTCTGCGACAGCTTAAGGAAAAGGTGAGTCAGGGACAGATGAAGGGCTTTGAACTTCCACAAAAAGGAGTACTTTATTGCTAAAATAGATTATGTGTGCCTGATATTAATGGACTAAGAAAGAGGATGATGGAAGAAGCCCATCATTCCAGATATTCCATCCATCCAGGATGAACTAAGATATATCATGACCTAAAGGGAATATTTTGGTGGAGAGGCATGAAAAAGGACCTTGCAGAATTTGTGGCTCAATATCAAAATTGCCAATAAGCCAAAGTAGAGCACCAAAACCAGGAGGTTATATGCAGTATATAGAGCTTCCAACATGGAAGTGGGATATGATCAACATGGATTTTGTTACTGGGTTGCCTCGCTCATTTTAGAAGTTTGACTCTATATGGGTAATAATTGATAGACTCACAAAGTGAGGACACTTCCTACTAGTTAAAAGTGATTATACAACTGAAGAGTATGCAAAGTTATACCTCAAAGAGATAGTTAGGCTACATGGAGTCCCGATCTCCATTATAGCTGATCGAGGAGCTTAGTTCACTGCAAAGTTTTGGAAGTCCTTCCAAAGGAGTTTAGGGACACAAGTTAATTTGAGTACAGCTTTCCACCCTCAGACAGACGGTCAAGAAGAATGCACCATTCAAACACTTGAAGATATGTTGCAAGCTTGTGCATTGGACTTTAAAGGTAGTTGGGTGGACCATTTCCAACTCATTGAATTTTCCTATAATAATAGCTACCACTCAAGTATCAAGATGGCACCTTATGAAGCTTTGTATGGAACGAAATATAGGTCGCCAATTGGAGGGTTTGAAGTGGGTGAAACCGCCTTGCCTTGGCCAGATCTAGTACAACAAGCCATAGAAAGAGTGAGGGTAATATAGCAGTGGCTAGAAACAGCCCAATGTCGTCACAAATCATATGCAGATGCTAGAAGGAGAGGACAAGAATTTTCAGTAGAAGATTGGGTATTTTTAAAGGTGCCTCCAATGAAAGGGGTTATGAGATTTGGTAAGAAAGGGAAACTGAGCCCACGCTACATAGGGCCATATAAAATTATTAAGAAGTTTGGGCAGGTTGCATATGAATTAGAGCTACCCCAAGAGCTTTCAGTGGTTCATCCAGTTTTTCATGTCTCAATACTTCGAAAATGTATAGGTGACCTATCTCGTATCACTCTTATTGAAGATGTGCAGGTTACAGAAGATCTCAGCTATGAAGAGGCACCTATTGCTATTCTAGATCATCAAGTTAAGAAGCTAAGGTATAAAGAAATAGCTTCAGCAAAAGTATTTTGGAGGAACAAGCAAATGGAAGAGATAACGTGGGAGGCTGAGGACGTGATGAAATTAAAATACCCTTACTTATTTGAAGCTAAAGAGGAAGTGCAACATGCAAAAATTAGGGCCTTAATAGGTACGTGCATTTGAACGATTATGTGTTGAACGTTGTTAAGATATCTAATTATGCTGACATTCGAGGACGAATATTGCTAAGGGGAGGAGGATGCAACATCCCACACCTTACATGTACTAGTTCAATGCAAATGAAACAAGATATAGTTTGGTCAAATTAGCGCCCATTTTTTAAAATGTTTGAATCTCATGTTAGAGGGCAATATGTGCGTCTAATGCTTAAGAGGATCGAGTGTATACAAGTTTTGAGTCAAATTGAGGAGATCACGGCCTTAAATGAAGTGAAAGAAGTGAGGTGCTTATGGGACTTAGGATGCTAGTAGGTGAGTCACCTACTTGCTTAGCTTAAATTTGCTAGCTACACTGAGATGAGGCCCTACGCCGAATCTGTCCAAGTCCGATGATGAATAAAGTCTGAGTTAAGGGTGTGAATTGACCCCACATTTTAGCATCACCAATGGAAAATACTTACAGCCCAAGATGAATAATAAAAAGGGCCCAAGCACATCAGAACCCACTTGACTATTTGGGCCCAAACTAAGTGAAGAGAAATTAGGAAAATGGGCAGCCAAGGCCCATCAAATTTGAAACCCAATTAAGCCCAAGTCAAGTTACTGCAGCACCACCTTGATAATATAAGGCTTATATCACACAAGAAAGTCAGCTAAAGGCTCCTTTAAAAACGCTTACAACTAGCACCTTTAGGTCATTCTTAACTTGGAAAAAAAATCAGCTTTCAGAAGCTTTCTCTCTACACCTTCTTAACTTTGCAAAGCAGCCACAAGGAGACTTTTAAGGTTCTTGGAGAAGCCCTACACCTCAAGAGTAAAGTTAAGTGAGAATACTTAAATGTTTCGTATGGTTTTATTATGAAAAATAAGAGACTAGACTAGTTATGTTTATACTGAAATTTTTGGACAGCATGTGTCCTAAGGATTGTTGTGCACTTTTCTTGTTGATTAAGAGGCTTCTTTTTGGTTGGCTGGATTATGAAGTAAGACAAGTTTTTAATAATCATCCTAACCTTCTCAAGAGCCTCCATAACCAAATATGGTCCCACAAAAGCTATCTCACCAACCTCAAACCATTCGACCGGTGATCTACAACATCACCCATAGAGAGCCTCAAAAAAGAGTCATGCTGATGCTAGCTATTGCTATAGGCAGACTCAATCAACGGATGATGATCATCCCAACTACCTTTAAGCTCAAAACACATGATCTAAGCATATCCTGAAGGGTTTGGATGGTCCTCTCAGCTTGGCCATCCGTTTGAGGGTGGAAGGCTATAGGAAGCTTAACTCTAGTACCAAGAGCCCTTTAGAAAGATCTCCAAAAATGTGAAGTGAATTGTGCCCCATGATCCGATATGATGGACAAAGGAACCCCATGCAACCTTACTAATTCAGGAATGTATAACCTTGCATAATCTTCATCCCCAAATGTGGTCTTAACCGGTAGAAAATGAGCCGATTTCGTCATCCTATCAACCACAACCCAAGTGGAATCAAAACCCTTTCTAGTCTTAGGCAACCCAACCACAACAATCCATATTTATCTCTTCCCACTTCCAAGTAGGATCCTCAATGTCTTGGGTTAGGCTGCCCAACCTTTGATGTTCGGCTTTGACTTGTTGAAAAGTATGGCAACTAGAAACGAAATTGGCAATGTCTCTATTCATGCCTCCCCACCAGTACACATCCCTCAAGTCTCTATAAATTCTGGTGGAACTGGGTTGGATAGAGTAAGAAAAGTTATGGGCCTCATCAAGAATCTTTTCTATCAAACCATCAACACACGGTACATATAACCTACCTTGGTACCTAAGGGCACCATCTCCCCCTTGGGAGAAAACCTCCACCTTGCCCTCTTTCACCAATGCCTTCAATGCTAACAAGGAGGGATCAAGGTGTTGTTTTGCCATCACCTCATCAACCAAAGAAGAGTTAGAACCAGCAATAACAACAAAATCACCACTACTAACCTCCTCCAATCTAAGCCCCAACCTACCCAACCGATGCACTTCCCTAGCCATCTCCTTCCCACTACCATCAACATGAACTAGGAACCTATGGACACCCTACTCAAAGCATCCGCCACCACATTTGCCTTACCTGGATAGTAATGCACACTCATATCATAGTCTTTAAGAAGTTCTAACCATCTCGATCTTTTTGAGTGAAGACATATTGGAGGCTCTTATTATCGGTGAACACATCAACATGCACCTCATACAAGTAGTGACGCAAAATATTTAATGCAAAAACAATGGCGGCTAACTCTAGATCATGGGTAGGGTATTTCCTTTTATGTACCTTGAGTTGTGTAGAAGCATAATCCATGACCTTACTATTTTGTATCAATACACAACCCAAACCAACCCGGGAAGCATCACAATAAACCAGAAATCCCTCAAGCCCATCCGGTAGTGACAGTATAGGAGCGGACACAAGCATTTCTTTCAATGTTTAGAAACTCCTCTCACATTCATCGGTCCACACAAACTTATCCTTCTTTTGAGTCAAGTCTGTCATAGGAGATGTAACAGAAGAGAACCCATCCACATACCTCAGATAGTGACCCACTAAGTCCAAGAATCTTCTAATGTCTGACGGGGTCAATAGTCTAGGCCGATTTCTAATCACATCGGTCTTCTTTGGATCCACCTTAACACCATCCCCCCCCACACACACCCCACATGTCCTAGGAAGGCAACCTCCCTAAACAAAAATGCACACTTTTCACATTTAGGATACAATTTCTCCTCCCTTAATCTTTGCGACACAAGACTCAAATGAGCCCAATGCTCCTCCACACCACGAGAAGAGATCAAAATATCATTAATAAAGACCACAACAAAGGAATTGAGGTAGGATTTAAAGACTCTATTAATTATATCCATCAAGATGGATGGTACATTGGTCAACGCAAAAGACATCACAACAAACTCGTAATGGCCAGATCTAGTCTGAAAAACTGTCTTGGGAATATCACACTCCCTCACCTTCACTTGATGATACTCAAACCGAAGATCAATCTTAGAGAAATGGCTATCCCTGCAATTGGCCAAATAAGTCATCAATCCTTGGAAAAGGATACCTATTATTGATGGCGACCATATTGAGTTGCCGGTAGTCGATACACATCCTAAGGGACCCATCTTTCTTTTTCACAAACAACACTGGAGCCATCCGAGGTGATTGGCTAGGTCAAATAAATCCCTTCTCCAACAAGTCCCTCAATTGTTCCTTCAGCTCCTTCAACTCCACCGGGGCCATACGATAAGGGGAAATAGAAATGGGTTGAGTATCGGGGAGGAGGTATATGCCAAAGACAATTTTCCTTTCGGGAGGAACACCAGGAAGGTCATTTGGGAAGACATCAAGGAACTCAGTTACGACTAGAACCGACTCTATGGGAAGGACTTTAAACTCCACATCCCTAACCCTCATAAGATGGTAAAGACACCCCTTAGAGATCAACTTACGGTCTTTAATGCAAGAGATGAATCTACCCTTGACCACCACATCTTGACTTTCCCACTCAAGGACGGCTTCATTTAGAAATTGGAATTTGACCCTACTGGTTCTACAATCAATAGAAGCATAGTAGGCATGTAACCAATCCATCACTAGAATGACATCAAAGTCAACCATGTCTAATTCAACAAGATCACAAGGCAACAATTTGTGCAAGGTGCAAATAGGATAACTCATATAAACTTTTGTAGCAACAACAAATGCACTAATAGGAGTAGACATTTCATGTGACTCAAACAACAACTCGGGATCAACATGGAACTTTTGGGCAACAAAGGGGGTGACAAAAGAAAGAGTGGCACTTGGATCAATCATTGCATATACATCAATGTCAAAGATTTTCAACATATCAGTAATCACATCGGGGACTTCATTAACCCCTTACCTCCCATGCAAAGCATAGAACCGGTTGTGCCTTGGGGCACCATCTTATCAAGCACCTCTCCCCAATGGGACTGCATTAGCACCTTGTGGACGAACCTTTTTCCCTTGTTGAGGTTTCGAAGGCAATCTATCATCGTATGCCCCATTTCCCGGCAACCATAACAAGCTCCAGTATTCCTCAAACATGGGCCACCATGAACCTTACCACACTTCGAACGCACATCAATATGTGCCACACCCCTTACACCTTAGGCCCTCTGAAGATCATTTTCAACCCTCTTATCAAATGCATGAGTAGGCCTTTGGCCTTGGTAGAACCGGCCACTCCTTTGGGTCTTACCCTTAAAATGGACCCTCTTGGCCTCATGCACCCTTCTCATACTCAATTTCTCCTCTTCCATTTGTTCAGCATAGGTCATCGAACGTGACAAGTCCATGTCACTAATCAACATGGCGGACCGACATTCTTCACTAATCAAGTCGGAGACACCCATAACAAATTTGTTCATTCTCGACCTTGGGTCGGTAATCAAGTGAGGAGCAAACTTTGAAAGCTGAGTAAACTCGAGAGCATGCTCCCACACACTCATGGACCCTTGTCTCAAATTAATAAATTCCACCAACTTAGCTTCCCTAAGTTCAAGGGGGAAGAACCAATTAAGGAAAGCCACCTTGAACTCCTCCCAAAGAACCATATAGCCTACTCCCTTCACTTCCTTCCATTGGTTGTACCATATTTGTTCTTTCCCTTTGAGTTCGTAGGCCGTCAATTCCATCCTATCCTCCGACCTCACACCTATGATGAACAAAATTTTGTAGACCTCATCGATGAACTCTTGGGGGTCCTCACTAACCTTTGACCCATGGAATTCTTGGGGATTCATCCTAATGAAGTCTCTTACCCGAGAAGCCGGTGTAGGAGGATGAGGGTCTTGGGCCCCTTGGTTAGCTTGATTAGCCACCACTTGTGCAAGCAAGGTGAAAGCATCCCTAAGCTCGCCATTGGCCTGTTACTCCTCGAGCGTATGGGCTCATCTTCCCCTCGTATTAGGCATGATCTAGCGTAACAGAAAACGATCATTAGGGGGGAAGCTTACCTCAACTCTTTAGCATGACTTAGAACATAAAGAAGGGAAAAAATTCCTAAAAAGTCTCATAGCCTCCTACTCATAGTTTTGGTGCACAACACAAACGTGGTCTGTTAAACTCCGAGGATCTAACAACCTAGTGCTCTTATATCACCTTTGTCACGACCTAAGCCTAAGGCATAGACGTGACCGGCGAATGGGGAACCTGAAGGAACCCCAAACAAGCCTCATAGCATATCATTACACATCCTTGGTGGCAGTAAACAATTAGAATGACAATAATAGATAAATGCAAACGAGGGGAATTGGGACTAAGCATAAACTTTCATATCATAAACATCAAGAGTCAATAGAGTAAAGCTCATAACATAGATATATGACATGTCCAACAACACCTCTACTATATAGATAAGAGCGGGGACCAAGACAAAGTAACCAACTCACCCTCATAGTCAATACATAATTCAAACGAGAAAGCCTTAAGACATAGCAATAGATCATAAGTAATGTTCTCGGAATAGAGGACTCACCAACAAGCTTGATAGAGGTCGTACTAGCCACGTGGAGTAGGATGATCAAGCAGTACACCCGTTCCTACATTGTGACATCATGTTGGCATAGAGTATATAGTAGTACGTTTGAATGTACTAAGTATGTAGAATGCAATGCAACAAGAGGTAGGTATCATAGGCAAAATGCATAATCATAAGCAATGAATAGCTTACTAACAATATGGCATATGTAAATGATGCTTAAAGTAAAATCATGCTTATATAGATCATAAACGAGTGTAAGGAGTGACCATTATAGTACAAGTCAAGGTGTACCATCCCCTTGGATAGGCATATGAGGTACGAACCCTTCATGAGGTTGATGGAGTACAAACCCCTAACCGAGGTTGACGGAGTACAAACCCCCATCGAGGTTGATAGAGTATAAATCCCCCATCAAGGTTGATGGGTACAGATCCCCAACAACGTTAACCGGGCCTACCAGGCCCCGAGCTAAGCGACCAAGGTACCAACCCCTCGATAGGTTACCCGGGCCTACAAACCCCCCGAGCTAGGCTTGGTCATCCCCAACACTATATAGAGATAATATATATGTATATATATATATATATATATATATATATATATATATATATATATAGATATATATAGAGAGAGAGAGAGAGAGAG
>JAPFFP010044883.1:0-12047 GCA_026153255.1 Solanum medicagineum | reverse complement strand
GCCAGGATTATGCATTTACTGAGTCACCATACTCACTACATATGCAAGATAGGGTAGAGTGCAGACCTTGGCATACATAAGACTGCCAACTACACTAGAGTAGGGAGTGTTAGCCATCAGTGCAATCTCTTCAACTATTCTCGTACAAAATTTAGAAGATATCTTGAAGTGAGCTTCCAGAGGAGTTGAGACAGGCTTGCTCCTACTCATATTGAACTCGTCAAGGATCTTCTCAATGTATTTTTTCGGAGACAAGTATAGCTTTCCAGCTTGTCGTTCTCTATGAATCTCCATTCCGAGAATCTTCTTTGCTGCACCAAGGTTCTTTATTTCAAACTCATTACTGAGTTAAGACTTCAACTTATTAATCAAAGACATGTCTTTTGAAGCAAGCAACATGTCATCCACATATAGTAACAAGTAAATAAAGGTACCATTTAAAGACTGCTGAAAGTACACACAATTGTCATATTGACTTCGGCTGTAACCTTGACCAACCATGAAAGTGTCAAATCATTTGTACCACTGCCTAGGTGCTTCTTTAAATCTATACAAGGACCTTTTCAATCTGCACACTGTTCATTGTTAGCAACAACAAAGCCTTCAGGTTGCTTCATGTAAATTTATTCCTCCAATTCTCTATGTAGAAAAGCAGTTTTAACATCTAACTACTCCAATTCCAAATCATATAGTGCAACAAAAGCAATAAGCGCCCTAATGGAAGAATGATGAACAACTGGAGAGGAAATTTCATTAAACTCAGTACCTTCCCTTTGATCAAAGCCTCGAACAACTAAACGAGCTTTCCATTTTGCATCTTCAACCCCAGGAATTCTATCTTTCGATTTGTAGATCCATTTGCAACTTAATGCACGACGAACTTTAGGAAGCTCACATAAATCCCATGGCTAATTCTTATGCAAACTTTCAATTTCTTCTTGCATTTCTATCAACCACTGCGGTGAATTAGAACTAGTGATTACCTCTAAATGTGAAGCAGATTCAATTTCTTGGGAAATCCCTTGTGCAGATGTTAGTGCATAGATAATTAGGCCATCATTATACCATACCTGTTGTATTTTCTAATAACTCTCCTTGGTCTATTCTGAGCAGTAGAAGAATTGTCGGTAGATTGTGCCTCAATGACACGGTAGGTACTGGAATCTTGTTCATCAAAATGAACAGAATATTGTGATACTCAAGGGGGGGGGGGGTGAATTGAAAACTTAGGGATAGTTGACTACGTTGGCGACTTAGTCGACTAATCGTGAATTAAAAGTAGTGTAGTGAAGTAAAGAACACAACTATGTATACTGGTTTGGATCCCCAATTTGGTGCCTAGTCCAGTCCACTTGGGTCAGTAGGGTTCCTTTTATGGTTTGAAATGAAAGGATAGTTACAATCTCTATCTTTTTTCTCACAGTTTGATATGTAGATCATAACAAATTTTCAACTCCTCTCAAGAAAGCCTAGTTTAGAAAACATCATGTTTTTCTCTTTCTTTACAATTGTTCACTCAGCGTTGCAATGCTTTGTAGATTAGAATTGTAGAGTTTTGAGCCTAGAATATTTTTCTCAAAAGTACAAACTCTAAAACTAAGAAAGAGGACTAATATAGAAGGCTTTTTAGGGACTAGCCGTTGGAGGTATTAGTCACCCAAGGGAGTTCTTCATATCAAGGATTAAGAGGGATCCTAGATTAGGAATAAATCCAGTTTAATTTGGATGTCTTTCCTTCTGAATCTTTATTCTGGCATGACTTGATCTTCTTTCCTTTAGCACCAATCATCCATGGATTCCATCTTTCCAAGATCTTCTCTCAATCAATTCTACGGATGGATCTTTGACTGGTTCTCTTTCCTTTGTAATAATTCATCAATCAGACAGTGATTAGAGTACTGCTCTTTTCTCAGCCATTCCGTGAGATCTTTTATCTTTTTTCCTTTTTAGTTTTCCTGCAAGTAGAGTCATCAAAACTTATGAAAGACTAACAATCTCCCCTTTTTTGATGATGACAAAGGTTTTTACTATATGCGAACTTCCCTGTTTATTTAGTTGACTTTCTGATTTCATCAGTCAGCTCCTCCTGTCTAAGTGACCTTTGATTTTCAAGATGCGATGGTGTTTTACTCCCCCTATCTATGTCATTATCCAGAGACACAAAGCACAGAGCAGTAGTAGCAGAGTAGGGAACGTATACACAGACAGTAAATACAACATACAATGCATACACAAATAAAGCAAAGATAATAATATAGCAAAAAAATGGTGCATAAAGTCTTATCCCCCTTGGAAATATCAAAAAGGAAAGAGAGGTCAGATAACAAGGGCAGCGAGAGAGAACAACACAGGGGATAGTAGTCCCAATAGTTATAGATCCAAAAAAAACATTATCTGAAAGAAAAAACTAGAGGCCTAGTTATGTCTGAGAAAGTATTTCAGGGTATTGATCACACTGCGGCAGAAATTGCCATAAGACTTCTCCATATTCTGGGAGAAGGAGGAATAAGCAGTCTGAATTGAGACAGCAAGTTCATTATTAGACGAGTTCACTCCGGTGCTGAAGGATTCGACTTGTTGGATAAGCTTGTTGATGGAAAGAACCCCCTCAGTCTTGAGATGCTCCATGCATAGTTTGCCCAAATTAGTGCTTGAGTCTTGGCTTAGTTGAAGAATTTTTTTTAGAATCTCCTGCATGTCCTACACAGAAGAAGTTAGAGAAAAGAGGTAACCCTTGATTTCATCTACCTCTTTGGTGACCAGGGAAACAGAGTCAGTAGGTATCCGAGTCAACTTAGGAGCATCAGTCTTCCCCTTGAGAGAGTCTTTCTTATACTAGTGACCATCAACTAGAGTGTAGTCCATGCTTGCGAAGGTGCATGCATCATAGGTTGCAGAACTTCAGTGGCTTTGAACCTGGAGAGATCCACTTGGGATTCGCTGAGAATTCGAGAGATGAGTAGACCATACGGAAGGCTTGCAGTTGGATTGGAGTCCTTGGCGCTCTCAAGCATGTATTCTTTGATCCAGTCGGCCCAGTTGATACGATACTTTTTTAGGAGATAGTAGAAGATGAACACGTCCCTGTTGGATATGCTGCTCAAAGATCCTTCCCGGGGAACCAGCATCGTGGCGATGATGTGGGCAAGAATCTTGTGTTCAAAACAGAGTGATAAGGGACTGAACTCCAAGGCATCGTATCTATCTTATAAGACAAAGGCTCTGGCCTCCTCTAGAGATACTTCGAAGTCATTAGGCCAGGTGTCGTTTATGTATGGTATATCGCTAGAGAACTCAGAGCTGTATATCTTTGAAGAGTTGACTATTTATGACAATGTGCACCGCTAGAACAAGGGTCTCCAAGTTGTCACCCCGACCAGTGCATCGCAGGTTGGCATTGAACATACGAACAACACCCTCATAAAATTCCACACCACAAAGATGAAGAAGGAGAGAGAGAGAGAGCGCTTCTGAGCCCGCTGGAAGGTGCTCACTTTGTAGTGGGAGTCATGAAGTTGTTCTAAGTTGACTACGTGACCAAGGAAAATGGGCCGCTTTTTGAGAAATTCAACTTTGCTTTAGCAGAGGATTCCCAAAATTTGTCAACCTTATCATCTGTCAGAGGGTCGGGAGGGCAGGGTTGATGTTTCTTAGGGTTCTTGCACTTGATAGAGGGATTCTTAAAGGAAGAGGAATGGCAAGGAGGGGAAAATTCCTCAGAAGAGTCCGAGGAGATGAAGTCTAGCTTTATGGAGGAGCTATTTCTAGTGTTTTTCTGCAGAGGCATTGAGCGAGTGCGGGTCATGGTGAGGCAGAGATCAGAGAGAGAAGGTAGGAAAAGGATGAAAGAATAAGTTGAAGTGTGGGGAGAGAGGTGGAGGCATGGAGCCTTTAGGGAGAAGGGAGGAAGACGAGGGGGTGAGATGATGGGACAGGGTGGAGGAACCGAGTAGTTTGAGTTGACGAAGAGGCGTAAGTAATGATGAGTAATAAGTGGAGGGAAGAGAGGGAATCAGAAAGAGGAAGGAGATGTGTGGAAAGGGAGAGGAGATTTTATGGACCAAAAACAGACACTTAAAAGACATTTAAAAAGGAAAATAAATAATAAAAAAGCAATTTATGGTGAAGTTAAACAAGGAAATAAAATAAAAAAATTCTTGAAAAAATTAGTAAGGAAATGGAATATTATTCAATTTTCCTCGCAGATATGAAAATCTTTCTTCGTGTAAAGGCTTGGTAAAAATATCTGCAAGTTGATTTTGGTGCTCATGAAATCTAGAGAAAAATCACATTTTTCAACGTGATCATGAATAAAATGATGCTTAATATCAATATGCTTATCTCTTGAATGATGCACAGTGTATTTAGATAAATTTATGGCACTTGTATTGTCACAAAAAAGTAGAACCTGCTTAAAAAAGATATTGAAATCTTCAAATAAATGCATAATCCATAGTAGTTGAGTGCCACAGCTTTCGATGGCCATGTATTCAGATTCAGTGGTCGATACTGCAACTGATGTTTATTTTTTACTTTGCCAAGAGATAAGAGATTCTCCTAGTAGTTGGTATGATCTACTAGTACTTTTTCTGTCTAGTGAATCTCCTGCAAAGGCAGCATCTGAGTATCTAGTTAGAGAGAAAACAGTAGAGTTAGGATACCATAAGCCCAAGTTTGTTGTTCCAATCAGATAACGGATAATTCTTTTGACGGCAGTCAAATGGGACTCCTTAGGAGTCGACTGGAACCTTACAGATCTGCACACACTAAATGTGATATCAAGACGACTTGTGGTGAGATAAAGTAGTGACCCGATCATTCCCCAATGTCTTTTCATCAAGTAGTTTTCCATCTTGACCAGCTTCTAAACACGTAGAGGGGCTCATAGGTGTCCCATTGGCCTTTCCTTGATCCACCCCCAAATGTTTGATCAGGTCCTTTGTATATTTATTTTGGCAGATGAATATACCTTGATCAGTCTGCTTGATTTGAAGTCCAAGGAAGAAGGTAAGGTCCCCCATGAGACTCATCTCGAACTCCCCTTTTATTAGGTTTGCAAAATTCTCGTGCAGAGAGATATTAGAACTTCCAAAAATTATATCATCAACATAGATTTGAACAATAAGGAGATTTGATTCAAACTTTTGAACAAAACGAGTAGCATCAATATTTCCTCGTTTAAAATCATTTTTAATTAAAAAAACTACTGAGACGTTCATACCAAGCTTTTGGAGTTTGTTTCAGTCCATAAAGAGCCTTTGAGATTTTGAAAACATGATTTGGTAACGAGGAGTTTTCAAAACCTGGAGGTTGTTTGACAAAAACTTCCTCCTTGATAAAACCATTTAAAAAGGCACTTTTGACATCTATTTGAAATAGTTTGAAATGATAGAAGGAGGCATATGAAAGAAGTATGCGAATAGATTCTAACCTTGCTACAAGAGCAAAAGATTTATCGTAGTTAATACCTTCTTGCTGAGAGTAGCCTTGGATGACTAACCTTGCTTTGTTTCTTACCACATTCCCATTTTCATCCATTTTGTTTTGGCCGTTTTGTTTCTATAATTGAGCAATTATTAGGTTTTTCCACAAGGGTCCAAACATCACTGCGATCAAACTGTTCCAACTCTTCCTTCATTGCATTTACCCAGAATTATCATTGAGAGCTTGGTCCACCTTTTTTTGGCTCCATTTGAGAGACCAGTGCAACTGATGCTTGTTTTCTCAGTGATGCTCTTGTTTGCTTTCTGTCTGTGGAGTTTCGAATGAAGAATTCATTTGGGTGGCTTGCACTGTGCCGCAATTCTCTTGGAACTACAACCTTTTCGGGAAGAACAATCTACTTTTCAGTAAAGGGCATTGACTCTTCAGTTGTAGAAGGACTAGATGGGGAATTCTGAGGAGGATGACTAGGAGGGTCTTCCTTAGGCAACTGCAAGATTTGGTTAGAGTCATCAAAAACAACGTGTACAGATTCTTCGACACAAAGAGTGTGTTTATTAAAAACTCAAAATACACGGCTAGAAGGAGAGTATCCGAGAAATATCCTTCATCGCTTTGAGGATCAAAATTATCCAGATTATTCTTATCATTATTGTGGACATAACATTTGTTGCCGAAGGCATGAAAGTAGCTAATGTTTGGCCTTTTTCCTTTCCAGAGTTTGTAAGGAGATTTCCTTAGAATGAGTCTGATCATACACCTATTCAGGATGTGACAAGTTGTACTGACTGCTTCTGCCTAGAAATGATCCAGTAGCCCTTGATCCAATAGTATAGTTCATGTTGTGTCCTGGAGAGATCGATATTTCCGTTCCACCACTCCGTTTTGTTGTGGGGATCTTGGTGAGGAGAAAGTTTGAATGATGCCATGGTTGTTGCAAAACTATTTAAATAGTTTATTTTCAAGTTCTCCTCCATGATTACTATGAATGTTGGTGATGAAATAACCTGCTTCTCTTTGAATCTTTTTACAAAACACTTCAACACTGTGAAGGCTTCATGCTTATGAGATAAGAAAGTTACCTAGGTGAAACGAGAATAATCATCGACAATAACAAAGGCATAACATTTACCACCTATAATGCAGTTTTGGTTGGTCTGAAGAGATCCATGTGCAGGAGTTAAAGTGATTTTGTTGTCCAGACATTAATAGTGGCTTTGAAGGATGATCTGGTTTATTTTCCAAGCTGATATGCATCACCTAGGTGATCTTTTTCAAACTTTAGCTTTGGAAGTTCAATAACTAGATCAAGTCTTGAGAGTTTTTCAATGGCATGCAACTGGCATGCCCAAGTTTCCTGTGCCATACCCATGGATCATTTGGGATAACCATTAGACATGTTAGAGTGAGAAGATCCACATTATTTAGCACATATATGTTCTCTACATGTTCACTAACAATGGTAATATTTTTCAGTGAATTTGAGATGGTGCATTTCACAGTGCTGAAGTTTACATCAAACTTAGCATCACAGAGTTGATTGATGCTCAAAAGATTGTGTTAGAGTCCATCAACTAGGTAGACTTCAATGAGGTCACATGAGGGAGTTATTTGGATTGTACCAACACCTGTAACTTTACCTTTTGCATTGTCCCCGAATCTCACATATCCTCCGTCAAATTTCTTGAACACTTTTGAAATTCTCTTTCTTTCCTTTCATATGCCTTGAGCACCTGCTATCAATGACCCACATTCCTTTCTTGTAAGATTTATTTTGGGGTGCCTGCATCAAGAGAAAATTAATTTGATTTAGGTCCCCAATTTTCATTGGGTCCCTTGTTGTTAGTAGTGGAGACTTTTGGTCTCCAGATCCAAATCCCAGTTTTAAAAGTGTTACACTTGAAATCTTTGTGTCCAACCTCACCAGAGGTGAAATCGGTGGGTTTGTAAAAGTCGTTATCTTCAAAATCACTAGTTTTTGGCATGTTTTTATGAAAAGTTTTAGAACAAAAAGAGCTTTGGCTTGAAGTTTCTCAAGAATTTTTTAAGTGATTATTAACTACATCAAGCTCCTCTTGAAGTAAGTCGATTTCAACTTGACTTCCTTCAAGAAGAATTTCCCAGTTCTTCTTTTCGTTGGAAATCATATTATATTCATCAATGACCTTTTGGAGTTCATCAATAAGCATGTCAATAGTGTTCTAAAGGTCATAGCAATTTGGACATTTGGGGGTTCTCACCTCACTGGTTTCACTAAGTGACATGAAGCAGATGTTAGTTGTTTCAGCGGGATCGTCCTCAGATCCTTCTTCATCACTCCATGCGCCTAGTAATTGTGACTTGTTGCCTCTGCGTGCATTGTTCTTTCTCAATTCCAAGCAGTTTTGACGAATGTGTCTAGGTCTTCCACAGTGGTAGCATTAATGGGCATTTCTTTAGTTTTTCCTTGGCTCTTGTTGTGGCTTTGTCTCCATTGTCTAAGCATCTGCCGGACCCCTCACGTAATTAGAGCCATTCCCTTATTATTGGTTTCATCCAGTTCTTCTTCCTCAGCGAATGTTTTTGCTTTGAAGGTAACTAATTTTTTTCTTGTCATCTTTTTGGTCACTGGATGTGATTGTACTCATAATCCATGAGGTTTCCACGCAGTTCATTGTACGTCATGTTTTGCAGATCACTATCTTCCAGAATTGCAGCTTTTGTTTCCCAGGCCTTAGGAAGGCTTTGGATCAGTTTCCTAACTTGCAGGGAGTTTGAATACACCATACCCAGGGATTTCAGTTCACTAACTATCTTGCTAAATCTGGAGAATATGGTTTCAACGTCTTCATCCTCAGCCATCTTGAACAGTTCATATTTGTTTACTAGAGCAGTTATATGTGCCTCCTTGACCTTGGTTGTTCCTTCATAAGTTATTTCCAGTTTGTCTCACATTTCTTTAACAGTTTCACAGGTTGATATCTTATCATACTCAGATCCACTCACAACACAATAGAGGAGACTAATGGCTCTAGCATTTGTCTGTAGCACTTACTATTGATCTTTGGTGATTTCAAATGATTCGAGGTCAACAGGTTTCTCAGCAGAAGTACCAAGAATGGTCTTGGGATCTTTCTTGATGACTAGCAAGTCCTGATAGTCAGTGAATTGAACAAATATTCTGAATATTTTCTTCCAGTGAGAGTAGTGCTGACCATTGAAATAGAGAGGACGATACGAGAGTGACCATCTTGAAGAATAGCACCAGGAATCTTGTGAGGCCCTGCTTTGATACCAATTGATACTCAAGAGGGGGGGTGGTGAACTGAAAACTTAACGACAGTTGACTGTGTTTGAGACATAGTCAACTAATGCAAAATTAAAAGTGGTGCAGTAAAGTAAAGAACACAACGATGTATACTGGTTCGGATCACCAATGTGGTGCCTAGTCTAGTCCCCTTGGGTCAATAGGGTTCCTTTTATGGTTTGAAATGAAAGGATGGTTACAATCTCTATCTTTTTTCTCACAGTCTAATACGCAGATTAGAACAATTTTTCAACTCCTCTCAAGAAAGCCTTGTCTAGAAAACCTCAAAGTTTTCTCTCTTTCTTTACAATTGTTCGCTCAAGGTTACAATGCTTTGTAGAGTAGAATAGTAGGGTTTTGAGCCTAGATTATTTTTTCAAAAGTACAAACTCTAAAACTAAGAAAGAGGAATAATATAGAAGGCTTTTTACGGATTACCCGTTGGAGGTATTACGTGACCCAAGGGAGTTCTTCTAATCAAGGATTAAGGGGGATCCTTGATTGGGAATACATCCAGTTATAATTGGATGTCTTTCCTTCTGTGCATCTTCATTCTGGCATGACTTGACCTTCTTTCCTTCAGTAGCAATCATCCAGGAATTCCATCTTTCATGATCTTCTCTCAATTATTTTTGTGGATGGATCTTTGAATGGTTCTCTTTCCTTTGTAATATTTCGTAAATCTGGCAATGATTAGAGTGCTTCTCTTTTCTTAGCCACTCCATGAGATCTTCAATCTTCTTTCCTTTTTAGTTTTCCTGCAAGTAGAGTCATCAAAACTTATCAGAGACTAACATCTTGTTCATCAACATGAACGGAATCTTGTTCATCAAAATAAATGTCACTGCTAGACTGTGAAGCACTAGAAAAGATAAAATCAACCTTTTGAGATTTTGTTCTCACATCTAACCACCTTTTGTGATTTTGTTCTCACATCTAACTCTACCTTCTCACCGGTATCTTTCTAATCACCTATACCAGGAGATAATACAAGAGACTTTGTTCCAGAACATAGTAGTGCTTTTTCATTAAAAGTAATGTCTCTACTCAAAATGATTTTTCTCAAATTAGGGTACCACAAACGATACACTTTTTGACTCAGAAGCATAACCAATAAATAAGCATTTAATAGCCTTGGGAGCTAACTTTCCATCATTAAAATGAGCAAACGCAGGGCATCCAAATGCTTTTAAATTAGGGAAATCCATAAGATTACCTGACCAAACTTCTTCTGGAATTTTGAAGTTAATGGATGAGTGTGGAGATCGATTTACAAGATAACAAGTTGTATAAATAGCCTCAGCCCAAAAATTGCGATGATGCCATAGTCTTGCATTTGAGAGCATACACTGAGCTCTCTCAAGAAGAGTTTGATTAATACGTTTCGCAACTTCATTTTGTTGGGGCTTTCCAACAAGATTTCTGACCCCATCAAAATTCATGGCCTTCTGAGTTTGATGTTACTTTTGTAGAGGCTAAAAGGGCCCTCTTTTCTAACCCTTCTGGTCCCTATCCCTCTATCCTTCACCCTAAGATGTCTCCTTCAAAGCTCGAGTTATTACTCATATTGTTGCAACCACTCCTCTCCTAAGAGTCGGTTCTTTCTCTTCCTTTTCTATTCGAGACACCTTCTGCACTTACTGCCTCCTCTCTAAGAAAAGTTTCAAACTTTCCTCCTTCATTCTAATTTATATTATTGAATCTACCATCGATCCTCCTAGCCTTCCCTATGGGATGATCATATCTCACATCTTCGAGGACAACTCCATTGGGCTTGCTGATATTCCTTCTATTACTGTGAAGCAGTGCTACAACTCCTGGGCCTATGGCAACATGGGCTATGTACTCACTAATGACTCATAGGTCCTGAAATTTGATATTGCTACCCCTATATCTCCCTCCGATCCTTCCCCAACTACCCCTATCCCTCCCAACCAGTTGGATGCTACGTTTCTTGAGGATCTTCTGGAAAAAGTCTCTAGAATGTATGAAAAGTTTGAAAGCCCTTCAGGATCTCCTCCTCTCCAGTCACTACAAATTCGATTATGTTGCTGAATCCGTTGAGAAGATTAGGGCCTCTTCTAAAGAAACTGGTAATTGATGTTACAAAGATTCGACTGAAGTTATAGCAAGTTGTTAAGGATGCTGCAAAAAGTTTGCTCAAAAAATTCAGACCGGTTCGGATGAACTATCCACCTCTCTACTGCGATGATTGATAATCTGAAAACCTCTCTTGTGAACACTTTGAGATACTTTCTCAGGCCTCGTAGATGATTTTGATTTATTGTTTTAATGCTTGCTAAGGGCCAGTCTGCCCGAACTATGGATATTATATTTTTTGCCTGTTATGGTACCTTTTGTTGATGCCAAAGGGGGAGAAGTATTAATTAGTGATTATCTTTATCTTATCTTTTTTTCCTGTTGTTCCTTATGTTTGCTTGTCTTGTCTATTACTTGTTGTATCTATGTGCTTGCCTGTCTGTACTAGTCAACAAGCAGGTACTAACTCAGGGAGAGAATGAAAGCCACTATTCAGGGGGAGTACTCAAATCAGTACTCCAAGTAGTCGACAAATCTTCAGGGAAGTTGACTACATACTTTTTGTCATCATCAAAAAGGGGGAGATTGTTAATGCTAATCTATTTTGAATGATGACAAATTTCAGGAAAACCACAAAAGGAAGCAATCTGGACTAAAAAGAAAGCAAATCTAAGCTAAAAGGATCAGTTAAAGCTTAACTGGAAACCAGTCAAAAGAGCTCTTTATTGAAAACCAAATCAGATGGAGTAAATCAAGCCTAATCTAATGGAGGAAATCAATCAAAGAAGATAAAGATCCAAGAAAGGATATGCACAAGATTCTAAAATCAATCAAAGATCGGCCAAATCAATCAGGATCAAAGCGAAATTACAATCAGGAAAAAATCAAGGAATTTCTGCACATTGAGAAGATCCAGCAAGCAAAGAAGAATCAACAGCATGACTGTCAATTAAGAAAAATCTAAATGTTGGAAAGAATCAATATGATTGACAGATTGCCCTTCCTTAAAAGCCTTAGTTTTATTCTTGGAATAAGGAATCATTACTGCCTCTATCCAAGGATTAAAACCCTTGGGATGCCATGTCTTCTATATAAGGAGGCATCCAGATATCTCATCAGTATACAAGCCTACTGCAATTCAATCCTTCTTCAATATTCTTCATCTTTAGAAAATCATTGTAATCTTTTAGTCTTTATTTTACTGTGAAAGAAAAACATAGAGAAAAGAAGAAACATTGAAAAGAAGGTCTGTATCAACAGAAAAAGAAAAAACGAATCA
>JAPFFP010044882.1:0-12047 GCA_026153255.1 Solanum medicagineum | reverse complement strand
ATTATGCATTTTGATTATGATGCCTATCTATTGTTGCATTGCATCCTACATACTTAGTACATTCAAACGTACTAATGCATATTTTATGCCTATATGATGTTACCATGTAGGAACCAAAGCTCCTATTGATTCTTCTTATGGCTAGACAGAATGTTCAAGTTAGCCATTGGTGAGTCCTCCAATTCGGGGACGTTGTTCTATGTTTATCTTATCATGTATTTAGGCACTCTTCTTTATTGCTTATGTTGACTATGAGGATGATCCCGGTTGTATGACTTGGCCCCTACTCTTATCTATGTAGTAGAGGTATTGTTGGACATGTGTGTAATCATGCTATGAGATATGACTCTCTTGCTTATTATTGTTATGTTATCAAAGATGTCCCTTAGCCCCTTTTTCCCATTTTATGTATCTTCTATTATTGTCATTTTAATTGCTTCTACGACCAAGGATGTGTAATGATATGCAAAGAGGCTTATCTGGGGTTCGTTCGGGTTGCCCATTCGCTGATCACGACTAGGCCCTAGGTCTGGGTCGTGACAAAAATGGTATCAGAGCGCTAGGTTGATAGATCCTCAGAGTCCAACACACCACATCGATTAGAGTCTTATTTATAGTTGTGTTGTGTACCACAACTATGAGTAGGAGGCTATGAGACGTTTTAGGAAATGTTTCCCTTTTTCATGGTCTATGTCATGCTTTGAAAGTGAGATAGGCCTTTCCCCTTTTGAAGAATGTTCTTTTCTCTTCTAGTTGATCATGCCGCTTCGAAGAGGAAGGCAGTGGAAGGTAAGTTGAAGGTTTTGATGTTGATGGATTCGAGTTTCACTATTTCTATCATTATTTCTTTTGGTTGCTAGTGGGCTTCTTATGTGTCCCGAGTTATGACGTGAACCTTTGGTGTTTACCTCTTGGTTAAGTATATTGTTGCTAGAAAGTCCATAAGTATTGTTCCATGTTCATATTGCATTAGGTCTTGCCTTGTGGATTGTTGGATTTGATGTATGTGGTGGATTTTGATGTGGTACTTGGAATGGGATAGTTGCATGCATGTGTGTCTCGTTTGATGGTAGGACCCATAGAGTTAGAATCTGACTCCCTAATAAACCCATCCTTGAGTGGAAGAGTCTTGATGTGGTGGTCAAGTGATAGCAAGAGAGGTAGCTCTATTTCATGTCTTAAGGTACAATTGATCTCTAACGGGTTGCATTTATCATCTTGTGGGAATTGGAGGTGTTGAACCTAAGTTGCTTTGTTATAGAATTGTTGTTGGTGATAGATAAGGCCTTGAATGTCCCTTTCCGATATTTTGGGTTTGAGGTCGTGCCTTTGGTTTGACTAGTGTGTCGGTTATGCCTACAAGTCTCATGAATAAGATCTTTTAGCCCCTACTCTAATAGGCTTATGGTGGTTTTTGTGATGATATGGTGGTTTACGTTCCCTAATGAGGTAGTGCATATGAGTCTTTTGAGGGTAGTACAACAAAGTTTAAGGAAGAAAGTTGGATGCTAAATAAGAGGAATGGGGATTTTGGTTGTAAGAGGTTGCCTTCCTAGGTTGTGTGATACCGGGTGATGGTATTAAGGTGAGCCCTAGTAAGACGAAGGAGATAAGAGATTAGCCTAGACCTTGACTTCCTTGGGTTAGGAGCTTCTTGGGGGGTTTAGCGGGCTATTATTGGAGCTTGTGAGTAGGTTCTCTTCTATTGCTCCTCCTATGACTTAGTTGACCCTTTGTAAGGCCAATGTTGTGACCGATGTCTTGGGTAAGGTGAATTGATAGGTCTAGGAGTTGCTGTCTCTTGTGTGATTCCTTTGTGCTAATAGAATTCATGTGTGTGTCCGGATGGTCGCATAAGTCTATAGTGGCTAGAAGAGATATTTGAGGGTTACCCCATGTTCTTATTGCATACGAGTCTTGTTTTATGACCTTGGATGAATTTAGCTTGATGTGTTGGGGGTCTTGAGGTGATTTGGCTATTTGCATAACATGCTTTCGATGACTATAGGACCCATAAAGTTGTAATATAATGGGTAAGGATGGTCGATCTATTTGGTCAACTACAATGAGTTAATCATTTCTCTAAGGTTGGTGAGGTTCGGCTTTTGTCCTCGAGGATGGGGGTAGGTGATATCCCTAAGTGTCTTTTCAGACTAGGAGTGAGCATTTCAAATATTGATGGAGTTGTTTGGTTGTCTTATGCACTAGTGGTGTTTGTGGATATCTTGAATAGGGTCTTAAAACCCTATCGCGATATGTTTGTAATGGTGTCGAGTGATGAGGTATTGATTTGCTTAGATCTTATAAATCATTTGGGGGTAGTATTGCAAGTCTTGAAGGATGAGAGATTGTTGCTAAATATGATAGGTGTAGATTAGGGATAGCAAGAAGATGGTTAGAAATCTTTAAGGATTATGAAATGAGTGTGCATTATTCTTCCCCGGTAAGCCTAATATTGTGGTCAGTGCTCTAGGTAGCCTAGCATGTGTTGTTGATGGTGGCAAGGAGGAGACTAGTGGGGTCCATCAGTTGGTTAGATTGGAAGTTAGGTTGAGGGAAGTTGAGCATGGTGGTGTAGCATTCTTGGTGGTTCCAGATCTTCTTTGGTTAAGAGATCTAGATTAAGCATTGCCTTGATTTTGCCTTATTAGAGGTTGGAAGTTTTGGATAGAAAGATGATAGAGTGGAGGTAGTCTCTCAAGAGGGAGATGGTAGTTCGTGGCGATAAGTAGGATAGATGTGGTTAAGGTTGACAAACGAGTTATGGTTCTGAGTCCTTATAGGCTTGAAGAGAAAAGTTGGTAAGATTGCATAAGTTTTGGGGATTGCCTATGGTTAGAGATTTGGTAAGTCTGGTTCTTAATACTTCTAGGTTGATGGATGTGTTGGTGACTCTAATGCTATAAAATTCCTTAAGATTATGGGTGATGTGGAGGATAAGTTGGCTTAGAAGGAGGTCCCGGTGGAGCTGTTGGATGGATGAGTGCAGAAATTGAATGACGAGGATGTAAAGTTCGTCAAGGCCCTTTGGAAGAGTTGTCTATTCCTATGTTTTTCTTGGGGAACCGGTGCGGGCATGGAGAAGCAATCTCCGTGTTTCTTTCATTCTATTCAAGTTTATGGTGAAATGTCAAGTCCTTTCTATGATTCCAAGTCTTATGTTTCAGCCCTATGTCATTCACATGTATCCATGTTTAAGTTGGCAAGTTTATAATGATTTTATACTTATGTTGAAATTTTAAAAATGGTGTTTTCAAGTGTATTCTGGCATTCTTGTTGGGGCTTATCTCCTTATGATTACTCTTCTCTTGTACGTTTCTTTGACATTCGAGGACGAATGTTCCCAAGGGGGAGATATTGAAATGACCGCAAAAAGTGTTTGAAAATGTGCCTCGGAATGCCTGAAATTTGAAATTCCATATATCTCAAAATCATTGCGTGATATCAAATATTCGACTTCATATTCTTGTTCAGGGGGTCAAAATTAGGAGGAAAAGGGTTTAACCCCGATTTTATAGCAACCATATCAATATTCAAAAATCACAAAAATGCGATTTAGGAGGGTCAACTTTAAAAGGGCATATCTCTCTTAGCACACGAAGAACTGAGTGGCCCACAACCTACCAAATTAAAGCTCTTGGAATTAGCTTTCCAGCGCACTTTGTTTCACCTCATTCCTAGTTCGGATGAAGAATTTATGCCCATTTTGTAGAACTCGTTTATGTAGAAATGCAAATTCTAGTGAGTAATTTGCATCGCTTTCGCGATGCGGACCAGTGTTATTTTTGTCCTGTTTTTTTAATTTCGGTCCAAGACTTTCAAGTCATGGGCCTAAGGGTTCCCATACTTGAAAATACCTATACTAAGCCTTATTTCACCCTCATATCATCCTAAACATTCCCCAATACTCACTCAAACATTTAGACTAATATTTCTCTCAAGATTCAAGTCCCAAAACTCAAGACCAATCTTGAGAATTTCATCAAGGATTTCATTCAAGCTTCAAGTCTCCATTAAAGTCTTATTCAAAAGCGTCTCCAAAGCTAAGGTATGTGGGTTTCTTTCATGGGATCCTTTCACCCTTGATACCCAAGTCTCCTATTACTCAAATTGAATGATTTAAAGTTCATTTACAAATGGGTGTTGCTTATTATGAAATTCACTGCGCACTATGTTAAAGCTATGTAAAATTGTGACTGTTTTGCTATGTTTTGAGCTATAAATTTTGGATCTATTGTAAGATTTGACAAGGAGTTTTGATGTATATTACTTAAGGGTGTTTCAAGGTGTTGATTGATGGTTTTACAATAGATTTTCTTGAATGATTTCATCTCTATAATTCATGATTTTATACTAGTATTACACACCCGCCAAGTGTTTGATAAAATGTCCGGCTAGGGTTTCTTGAGAAATTGAAGGTCAAATGCAAGTCTTATGAGTTGAATGGTGTTATGATGACTATATGATCACTTTGTGATGATGATAGGGATGTATATATGAGTTGTTTCATGGGAAGGTACCTATGGGATCGCATGTAGATTGTTGGGTTCTTATGTTTGTTGTGTTCTTGGAAAAATGAGTTCTTTCTTGATTATTGAAATGTAATGGTTGAATGAGCTAATTTTAATGATTCCTACCGAAAAGGTCATGCCATAAGGTAGAGTGGTTAATGATTCCTATCGAAAAGGTCATGTCCTAAGGTTGAGTGACTAATGATTCCTACCGAAAAGATCATATCGTAAGGTATGGACACTCTACTGAAAAGGCCATGCCGTAAGGTAGAGTTACTAATGATTCCTACCGAAAAGATCATATCGTAAGGTATGGATACCCTACCAAAAAGGTCTTGCCGCAAGGTAGAGTGACTAATGATTCCTACCAAAAATATCATATCGTAAGATATGGACACCCTATTGAAAAGGCCATGCCATAAGGTAGAATAGCTAATTGTGCCTACCGAAAAGACTATATCGTAAGGCATGGACATCCTACCAAAAAAGTCATGCCGTAAGGTAGAAAGAGTAAAGGTTCCCACCAAAACGATCATACCATAAGGTGTGGACATTCTATTGAAAAGGCTATGCCATAAGATAGAATGAATTGCGTTTCCTACCCAAAAGATGATATGTAAAGTAGGGGACGTCTTATACTACCGACCAAAAATACTATGTCGTACGGTAGGGGTACTGATAACACTCTCCAAAAAGGTTATATCGTAAGGTGAGTGGGGGTCATTTGTCCCATTTCATGAAGCTTGGTACAAAGGGGTTTGAGTATGTTTTGTATATTGAGTTCGCATTCCTTGTTCATGATTTACAAGCATGTTTTTACCTTAAGCATTGAACATGCATGTCATATTGACGTTATATCTGTCCTTTGCTTATGATTATGCATTTTGATTATGATGCCTATCTATTGTTGCATTGCATCCTACATACTTAGTAAATTCAAATGTACTAACGCATACTCTATGCCTACATGATGTTACCATATAGGAACCATAGCTCCTATTGATTCTTCTTGTGGCTAGACGGATTGTTCAAGTTAGCCTTTGGTGAGTCCTCCAATCCAGGGGCGTTGGTTTGTGTTTCTTTTATTATGTATTGAGGCACTCTTCTTTATTGCTTATGTTGATTATGAGGGTGATCCCGGTTGTATGTCTTGGCCCCCGCCCTTATCTATGTAGTAGAGGTGTTATTAGACATGTGGTGTAATCATGCTATAAGCTTTGACTCTCTTGCTTATTGTTGTTATGGTATCAAAGATGTCCCTTAGCGCCTTTTTCTCCTTTTATATATCTTCTCTTATTGTCATTTTAGTTGCTTTCGTGACCAAGGATGTGTAATGATATGCAAAGAGGCTTGTCTGAGGTTCCTTCGGGTTCCCCATTCGCCGGTGACGACTAGGCCCCAGGTTCGGGTCGTGACATTGGCAACTTAAGCAATATGCAATTTTTATATCTTATTATAAATAGGTTTACTGGTAGGTATTCTAATTGATCACAGAAAGAAAAACTTATACTAATTAACTAGTTAAACTCACTAATTAGTTTTAACTTCTTTGAAGGTGAAATACCCAAAGAGATAAGAAATCTTGTTGAGTTGGAGGAACTTGTTCTTGGATATAATAGTTTTAATGGTTCACTTCTAGTGGAGATCTTGAACATATCAAGACTGAGAATAATGGCTCTTTAATTCAATAATCTATCATGAACTTTACCACCAAACATAGGTTCTATTTTACCCAACATTAAAGAGCTTTTTCTAAGTAAATTGACCAATCTTGTTGGGACTATTCCTCATTCTATCTCCAATTGTTCAAAGCTTACTAGGATAGACCTTACAGATAATAAACTCAGTGGCTTGATTCCTAATTCTCTTGAATATTTGACTTAGTACATAGGCTTAGTGGAAAATAATTTAACCAACGACTCCTTGTTAAGCTATATGACTTCCTTAACAAATTGCAGAAATTTAAAATATCTTTTTTTTAATCTTCTAACCCTCTAAACGGAATGCTTCCTGTCTCCATAAGAAACTTGTCCAAATCTCTTAATAAATTTTTCGTCGGCAGTAGCAAAATAAAATGACGAATTCCAAATGAAATTAGGACCTTAAGCAGCTTATTATTCCTTGATCTAGCTGAAAATGACTTCAGTGGATCAATTCCAACATCATCTCATAACTTGAGAAATCTTCAGCGCTTCAGCTTGAGTAACAACAAACTTACAGGATTTATTGGAGATCATATATGTAAATTGCAATAATTGGGTATGATAGACTTGGCTCAAAATCAACTTTCTGGATCTCTTCATAATTGTTTAAGGAACCTCACTTCCCTTAGGGAGATATACCTTGGTACTAATAATTTGAGTTCCAATATACCAACAAACTTAGGGAATCTCAAAGATCTAATGGAGCTTTATGTCCTTAAACAACAAGGTTGGTTCTTTACCTAAAGAAATCAGAAATCTAAAGGTTGCGATATATATTGATCTGTCTATGAATCAATTCACAAATGGAACTCCTACAGAAATTGGAGAAGTGCAGAATCTGGAGCACCTTTCTTTAAGACACAACAAGTTACAAGGATCTATACCTGACTCGATGAGTAACATGGTAGGTTTGGAATTCCTACATTTCTCATAATAATATCTCGAGAACCATTCCTATGTCTTTGGAGAAACTTCAATACCTCAAGTATTTCAATATTTCTAACAACAAGTTGTATGGTGAAATACCCTCAGGGGGTCCTTTCAAGAATCTCCCGAGTTAGTTTTTCATCGATAATGAAGCATTGTGTGGTTCCTCAAGGTCTAGTGTCCCGCCATGCCCCACATCATCGAAACACAGATCAAATATGAAAAAAATGCTTGTTCTATTTATTATGCTAGGAATTGCACTTGTATTTGCTTCTATCGCCTTTGTATTCCTATGGATAAGGTATAGAAGAAGTAAGAATGCTTCTCAATGAGCTTATTCATTACCTATGATAACAAGAGAAAGAATTTCATACTATGAACTACTCCAAGCAACCAATTCTTTTAGCGAGAGTAATCTGATTTTCTGGATGTTTTGGCTCTATTTACAAAGCCATTCTAAAAAATGGAAGTCATATTGCAGTTAAAGTGTTTAACCTGCAATTAGAAGTGGCATTCAAGAGTTTTGATACAGGGTGTGAAGTTTTGTGCAGCCTTCGCCATAGGAATCTTGTAAAAGTCATCACTAGTTGTTCCAACCTTGATTTTAAGGCTTTAGTGCTCGAGTATATGTCTAATGGGAGTCTTGAGAAGTATTTATAGACACACAACTACTTCTTGGACATCAGGCAGAGACTAAGCATTATGATAGATGTGGCATGTGTGTTGGAATATCTTCACCATGGTTGCTTTTTCGCCCGTGATTCACTATGATCTAAAGCCTAGTAACGCCTTGTTGGATGAGGATATGGCGGCCCACCTAAGAGACTTTGGTACTTCAAAACTGGTTGGTGAAGATGAGCATGATTTATACACTAAAACCTTAGCAACATTGGGCTATATGGCACCGGCTACGTCTCTTTATTTTCCTGATTTTCCTTGCTTTTTCTTTTCCACCAAGACATTATGTTAAATCTTTAAACTAATTGTTTTGATATAGAGTATAGACTAGATGGATTATTGTCAACAAAATGGATTTCTATAGTTACGGTATCATGTTGATGGAAACTTTTACTAGGAGAAAGCCTAATGAGTTTGAGGGATATCTTACCTTGAAGCAATGGCTGAATTATTCACTTTCAGAGGCAGTAATGGATGTTGTAGATGCAAACATGATAACACCGATGGATAATCACTCATAGAAGAAGCTAGATGTTGTGACATCAATCATGAAAGTTGCGCTAGATTTTTGTGCTGAATCTCCAGCAAGAAGGACAAACATGAAAGATATTCAACAATTATTGAAACATATTCAGTAACTCATTTAACAATTGTTGAATGTATTTCAACAATTGTTAAATTAGTTACTGCATGTGTTTAAAATTTTGATCATTTTCCTTTTAAATCATAATATAGGTACAAATCTTCACTATCAATGATGGATAAAATAACAATAGGAGTTGATTGCAATGGTGAATGGATCGAGTCCAACAATCATTATATTTGATGTCGAAAAAATAAAGAAATGATAGAGACAATAGCAATGATTGTAGGTCGAATGTCAAGTATGAAGATTTTGCAAAGAAAATCATATCCTATTATGAACTAAATTGTGAATTGGAGGATCTTGTCATCACCTACATGCATAGCTATGGTGAAAAATAAAGGGCCGCTCCATTTAGGATAAAAAATCAAATAAGTTTGCGTACTTATTCGTAAGATGGAAGTAGACCCATTATAAGGGTATTAATGGTTGAAAAATTGACCGAAAACTGTCAAGATCAATAAATATTAAATGATGAATGTGATTCTGCGGACATGAATATTCTTGATAAAGAAAGTGTGGGTTCACATAATACTTTGACTCCTACTCTTACTCTTGAAGTTGTAAGCAATACACCGGAAACGGAAACCACACAATCATCACAGTCTAGTCATGTTCAAGATAAGTGAAATTCCTAACAAAGAAAAATAAATGTTCCATATGTAAAAGGAGTTGAGATAAAAAAAATAACATGCTCAGGGTGAAGTGATTTGAAATTTTGATTACTATTTATTGTTTGTAAACATTTCTTAATATTTTTAAATATTAATGTTGAACAAATATTGTTATTGAATGCTTCAATTCTCAAGAAATTGATAGAAGTAATGTTGAATAAATCTTCAACCAGTAAGACATTTTTCTTCAGCAACTGTTTCACTTACTGAAAAGTCAAGTGTAAGTACTATAATACTTCAAAATTACTTTATTTATACTTTAATATGGTTTAGATAATAATTAGAAATTAAATTGCTCAATTAATGTTGATTACGTGGCTAATTGATCGATTTATTGTGTGCTATGAACAAATTACAATGTAATCGCCACCAAAATAAATTTTTAAGTGCCATAATATTTTAAAAAAATTACTTTATTTACAATTTAATATGGTTTGGATAATAATTAGAAACTAAATTACTCAATTAATATTAATTATGCAATTAATTAAATTAATTGTGTGTTACAATTTTAAGAGTCATAATATTTTTAAATTACTTTATTTATCATTTAATATGGTTTAGATGATGATTAGAAATGAAATTACTTAATTAATATTGATTACGCGATTAATTGATTGATTCATTATGTATTACAAATAAATTACTCCGTAATCGCCACCAAAATAAATTTTTAAGTACCATAATATTTTTAAATTACTTTATTTACAATTTAATATGGTTTTAATAATGATTAAAAATTTAATTACTCAATTAATATTGATTACGCGGTTAACTGATCGATTTATTGTCTGTTGTGAACAAATTACTACGTAACTGGACAAAATCGCCACCAAAATCAACTCTAAGTACTATAATACATCAAAATTACTTATTTATCATTTACAATGGTTTAGATAACAATCAACATTCGAATTGCTCAATAAATGTTGATTACACGTTTAGTTGATCGATTTATTGTTAGTTGTGAACAAATCTACGTAACTGTATAAAATCGCCATCAAAATCAACTCTAAGTACCATAATACATCAATTTATCATTTAATATGGTTTAGATAATAATTAACATTCAAATTACTCAATAATTTGCTAAAACGTTTCTCAACAACTTCAACAATTATTAAATCAGCAACTCATTTGCTAAGAATTTTCCTCAGCAACTTCAACAATTATTAAATCAGCAACTCATTTGCTAAGAATTTTCCTCACCAACTTCAACAATTGTTAAATCAACAACTCACTTACTAAGAATTCTCCTCATCAACTTCAATCATTGTTAAATCAAACAACTCACTTGCTGAGAATTTTCTTAGCAACTTCAACAATTGTTAAATCAAACAACTCACTTATTTAGAAATTTCTTTAGCAACTTCAACAATTGTTAAATCAGACAACTAACTTGCTGAGAATTTCTTCAGCAACCTCAACAATTGTTAAATCAGACAACTTACTTGCTGAGAATTTTTTCAGCAACGTCAATAATAGTTAAATCTGACAACTCACTGCTAAGAAATTTCTTCAGCAACGTCAACAATTGTTAAATCAGACAACTCACTTACTGAAAAATTTCTTCAGCAACTTCAACAGTTGTTAAATTAGACATTTTACTTGCTAAAATATTTTTAAGCTAATGCAACAATTGTTGTTGAATACTATCCACTTGCTAAAATTATTTTCAGCAATTACAACAATTGTTAAACCAATTGGTCAGACCTACTACTTGTTAAGTTATTTTTAATTAATTGCAACAATTTTTAAATTGCACATTCTACTTGCATATATATTTTTAAGTAATTGTTGTGTAAGGATATCCACTTGCTATTTTCTTTTTTTAGCAATTACAATAATTTATAAATCAAATAGCCTACTTTCTATGCTTTTCTTAAAATAAATTTATTTACCTCAAAGTTCATTCTGTTTTGCAATTAAATAAACAATTGTTAAGAAATTTAAAATTGTTAAACCCAGCCCAAGTCCATCCTAAGGATCCACCCCACCTGCAACGCATTAATATTAAGAAATGACCTTTGCTTTTTTTTTTTTCACAGCCATTTCAGTCAAACTGTCCATCAATCAAAGTTATGGAAAGAGTAAGTGTTATCTTCTGGTTACGCTTCTTCTTCTTCTCTTCTTTTGTAGCACTGTTCATTCACCAACTGATGTGGATCTTTCATTTTGTCACCATTTAAGCGTGAGTAAGTAAAATGTATTTTGTTAATACTTACTTCAGATTTTGTCCTGCACCTCTTCATTATTCTTACTTCTCTTTATCTTCTCACAGATGACCGTACTATGATCTTCATGGTTTCGTCCTCTTGTAGTAACCTAAAAGCTTCTTTCTTCTTTGATTTTAAATAAGGTCCTGTAATCTATTTTTCAAATCCAACTTTCATCTTATGACATCCTTCTTTATTGTCAATGAAGGAATGGAGGGAATAGATACCGGGAATGCAAAATTACTCCAACTTAGTCGACTATCATGGTACTCCTGATTTTTGGTACAAGCAGGCATCATTTTGGCTATTTTTCTTGTAAAATGCTCTGTATAACAGTATCTCTTGGAAGTTCAGCAATTGCCTTCTTTTTGTAAATGTTTTTAATATGTCATAGCCACATTCTTCAAGCTTCCATGACTGATGTATTAATATATTAGTACTGACTATTTTTATTGTAAATATGTCATTTGGCACATTACTCTCTCTGTCAAGTTTATGCATGTATTATTTGCCTTGTTTTGACCCTTAAATATGGTATCTGGGTTGGGTTTCATCACTGTTTAGGATCTTTATTGTTGTACTGGGTAATAATATTTTTTAGCAACTACAACAATTGTTAAGTTAGAATATTCACTTGCTAAATTTAATTTCAACAATTACAACAATTGTTAAGTTAGACATTCTACTTGTTAATT